>BGPR01013994.1:0-40293 GCA_013235015.1 Araneus ventricosus | reverse complement strand
CTCAAAAAACAAGATTAAGTTACTGGAGTGGCTACCACAAAGACCAGACCCATCTAAAATTTGTGTTCAGTTTTGAAACAGAAATTCCGTTTTGAAGAGAGATGAAATAAAAATCCATTTTTTTGGGATGAACAAAAATGAATGGCGCAGTATCAATCAGGAGTCAACGTAGAAACTGGTTGAAATACTGAATCAAAGACTGAAAGCAGTGATTGAGGTCAACGAAGGCCCATATAAATATTAAACATCGATGTTTTATTATTAAAAATTGTTATGTTATTTTTTCGCTGTAAGTTTTTGACCGTTCGTATAATTTTGAACAACACATAATTTAGAGTTATATGATAATGTTCCAAATATGACTTATTTTGCGATAAATTTGAGTTATTTGAAGTTCTTTCTAATGAATAAGTTTGAAATAATAATAAAATTATTATATTTGAGATATAAATAAATAAATTTATTTTTTGTAATAAAAAGTATAAAATTTACTGTAGCGTTCTAATAATTTTGAACAGCTCTGTATAAAAAAAAGTTCTACTTCAGTACCCGGAAATAATGTTACTACTGTGATCAGAAAGTATTGCGAATGATTGATTCATTTACAAAAACTCAAACATGAAAGAAATTGTCATCGTCAATTTATAAGATCTCGAGATTTTGATGAATATGCACATTTCAAAGCTTCCTGAGTTCGAAAAATCCTTCTTTGGAATAATGTCTGCCTGCCTTCCTAACCTCTCTCCAAAAATCTTTGTAATGAATTAAAGTAAACGGCCTCAATTCTGTTGCGAGGCTGCAACTGTGAAGCCGTTCATCTGTGTTTTATAATCGCCGTTTCTCGGTGTATATAATTGGTATGTTCCTTTTTTTGTCATATTATGTTCTTTTGTTGTTTCATGTTATAACTCTTGTTTGCAAATTTTTTTGTGCTTTATTATGTTACACGCATACCTATCTAATCGACAGGGAGCAGTTTTGGCTCCGAGTTCGAGGATATGCGTGGTGAAATGTGAAAATTGTTTGTCAGCCTGTGAACTTGAATGCTCAAAAACACAATGAGATAGAAGAATGAAATCGACATATAATTTTTTATCCCAAATTATAGACTTAAAGGAAGTTTTGTTCAAATCCATTACCGGGATGACTCTCTCCCGGTATGCTTAATTATGTTTATGTGAACCTGAGAAATCGAAAACACAAGGAAACATTGTGCTACACATCATTTGTGTGAAGACAACATACAAATTAAATTTTGTATGTTGTCTTCACACCATACTGTTGATCTTTTTAAAGTTTTAGATACATTATCCAAGAAAGGAAATTCTTCTATGTGAATTTATATTTGTGTGGTCTGAAAACGATTTCTGAGGAATACAAGTGTAGAATTGTATAAAAAATAGATAATTAACTTGACTCAAAGTTTGCACTCACCCGTTGGTAGACTTGATATCATCTCTATTTCTGTAAAATAATGATTTTACAATCCAATAGAGAGACACACAAAATAAATCCACTGGGTAAGTTTTTACTTTCTTTAATCGTGGACAGATCGCTACACTCATCAAAAACAGCACTTTATCCTGGAAAATTTAGAATTATTTTACACGATATATTTGTACGATTCTCGATGAAAACAGATTTTGCATAATGGAATAAAACCCGTGCAAGCGAGGCAAGATTAGAGTTAGAAAGTCTGGCATCAGCATGAGTCAGAGTTCGAATATTGAAGGCAGTTCTGAATTATTATTCTATAGTATATAGTATAGTAGTATATAGTTCTGAATTGAATTATTCAACCCCACTGCAGGTGGTGCAGAGGGGTTGAAGAATTCCAAGAAGGGGCGAAAACGGGGGGCTCACAAGACCGCTGTCCGACCAAACTGAATATCAAGGAAGTGGTGACTACATGGGGTTTTTCTCTAGTTCAAACTGAACAACAAGAGAATGAGGGATGAAATAAGCATGAATTTTTATAACCAGAAATATGTGTGTGTGTCATATCTAAAAATGGCTTGCTGCTTTTAGGTATATTTATTCGCGTGATGGGAAACGAGATACCTCAAAAACTGACTATTATATAAAACTGACTATATACCTCAAAAACTGACTATCTATTATATTAACTATACCACTGTTATCGCCACTGTTATATCAAAACGTCGTATGTCAAATTTGGCAAAACATTTCATTGATGCAAAACACTTATATAAGTTAATTACATCTGTCTTCATATTTTTGTATGGGGTATGTGATTGTTGTATGTTGCCACAAAGGCTATATGTTTAACTGTTGCATCAAAATGTCATATGTTTTGCGGTTTGTGGATTTTGACATACGACGTTTTAATATGACAGAGACGATATGATCTTTACACCTATATTTCATATTTGTATCAAAATTTCACCCAATCTTTCTCCTGGAAGAGGTCCAAAATGCCTACTCGATTCTCTTCAATATAGAGCGAAACTAAACACTGAAAGCGAGTTACATTGCGTAACTATGGAAAAATAAATTGAGAGGGGAACACCCTCGCTTCATATTTCTCCTTCAGAAATTGTTACGATCCTCTGCGGCACTGGACAATATTTCTTTTTTCGCTTTCATTACACCGTTCACACTTACATAATGTTTTGGCAATTAAAAAATCTCTTCCAATTTGCAAAACTGGCTTTTGTAATTACGCAACATACATTAAGGTTTGTATTCGCAAAGAAGTCCTTGTTTAAAATGTCTAAATTCTTATGAAAAGGCGACAATTCATTAAATTCAAGAATTTCTGAAAAGTATAAAATGTTTGAATATCAGTTTTTAATTAATTTTTTTTAAAAAAATTGATTATTTTTCTTAAATGGGTGAACTGTTTTCTCCACTGTTAAATATTTTCTTAAGGTATGTGATACACATATACTTAACTTGATTTGTTTCTTTTTTAGAAAAAATAGAATTTTGTAATCAATTCTACACTCTTTTTTTCTGGTGGACTAGAATTTTGAAATTTTGTCCAATGTCAAAACATTATTTTAATATTTTCAGAACATAATTATCAATTAATTGGTCAATAGAATTAAACTTTTATTCCATTCGCGTGGCGCGCTACCTGATACTGAATCTTGTGGGGGAATCGGCACACCAATCCGTTATGCTACGGTTTGCCTCCTCACAACCTCCTACCATATGGCACCACCCAGCCAACAACATCAGCCAATATGGTTCCGAAGAGTAGCCAACAATTCAACGTCAAGAAGGAAGATACATTATTTGCTCCACTTTCTCCAAAGAGAAACCAGTCTTTTCCGTCCAGATCCCAATTAATTGGTTTTTTTTTCGTTCCTTCAATAGTCTTCTCAGTTGAGTCCAATGCTTTCGTCCCATTCTGATATTCTTGGCCAACATTTTATTAATTAACAACTTCAGCAACCAAACATCCTCTTCCTCCAGCGATGAGGAAAATTAAATCCAACCAAACTTCAACTTTCCTTCATGCGTCTTCTTCACTACATCCTTTCCTTTGGAGATGGAAGGTCCCGTTTCACCAGTTCAACATTCAACTTCGCCTCCTCTTCAGCCCATCATCCCCTAATGAACTCAGAACAGCTCTGTCGTTCCTTCAGGACTTTCTTCCAAGATCCTCCGTGTTTCTCCTTTAAATAGTGTTCCATCAGCTAACTCCTCTTCAAAATCAAACTTTTTAAAATACTGTGCGACCCATCTCTCTGTTCTTGTGTACATTTTTATGTTATTTTTATTACTGTATTAATTTGTTTTTCATCTTTTTCCTTTCATTTTCTGTTTTTTAATGTATTTTTTATTCTTTGTATAGTTTTTCCATTGCATTTTGTTTTTATTATTTTCCAGCTATTTCATGTATAACTGTGTAATTTTGTGTTTTTCAAGGTTTTATTTTTCCGTGTTTCCAAAATATTTTTTTAATGTATAGCACAATAGTAGTCCTTCCTTATGCTCCTGTAAATGTTTGTAGACTTGTTGCGTTTTTAATAGCGCAGCGGCATAGAGAATTGTCAAGTTTTAAGAGAGGTTACCCCCTCGGGTGTTGTGATTTCTCTTCCACTTCATGACCACGTCACTGCTTAAATAACCATATGGTTATAGTTGCAGGGGCATGGAGTGGTGTTATGTTATGTTACCTGATACTGAATCTGAAAAAAAAAATGATTTCAAGATTAAGTAATATTTTTAAAAATGAATTATTAATTAAAGATTAAAAAGTAAAATACAATTAAAATAAAAACAATGTTTACTTTTTTGTACACTGACATAAAACTGTGTTTTAAAAAACTGCTTTTATTAATTTTCTTTTAATTAATAGATTTCTTTTATTAATAGATGGAGTTAGGAGCTCAATTCTCTATAAATACTTCCTTTATTCTGGAATAACTTATCTAATTTAAACTTAAGGCCACCCTGATTTCTTTGAATATACATATATATATACATATAAATAAAAATTATAAATATAAAAAAATAATTTGATAAAATTTAAAAAACAATATAAAAGTTATTAAATTATATAAAAAATATATAAAAATCAAAAAATAACAAATAATAAAAAAGTTCTTAGCTTTTTTAGTTAGAGGGTCTCTCACTAGATGGTGCTTATGCCTGTAGACAAAACATCCTTTGTTTTGGTTAGCGTCTGTTTTTTTTACCATGATGACAACAGGTAAACTTTACTGGTAAAGACTGCTTTGATTTCTTTCTTATGAAATGTGTTTTTCCTTTTTTTTATTTTCAATTTGCGGGATAGGTTCAGGCCAAAGAGGAGAATTTTAATTTTGACCTTAAAGTCATTTATCTGGATAGAAAACCTATTCTAATTAGAATCCAAAATGGAGAGTGGCCTCTGATGACGTTTTTCCAGATGATTATCTTTTCCTTAGCTTATTTCAAACGTATGTCTTTAATTTTGTTACATATTTATGTCTTTTACATTTTGGTTTTTCTTTCAGTTATTTTAAATCTTTATAATACTTATTTATTTTCAGACGCGTCCAAGTAGCATATCGTATGTATTTTTTGCATCTGTCTTTCAGTGGAATTATAGGAGAATTTCCTTCTCCTAAATCCATTTCTTACTTCTTTTTTTTTAAAGTAAGAAGCCAGCATAAAAGAAAGAAAAGGCAGACCAATATAATTTATTATGAAACTTAATAAGAACTCAAAAAATATTATTTTAAAAATTGTTTAATACTAATGCAATCTGGATATTTAATCTGGCTCGAACCGGGATGTATTTATTATAAAGTTCAATTGCTATTTAAAATTATTATACTGTTATTTTAAAATTTGCGGCTGGCCGTATCGAGTATGTAATCAGGCCGTAGTTTGACTATCACTGCCTTAAATGTTTTTCACAGAATATTTTTTAATTGTTTAGACTTAATAGTCTATTTATCAATTGGTTACTTTTAAATTTTCATGTAAAATCATCCTCTACTACAGGATGTTACTAGAAAATAACTTTATTTGATTTTATATTTTCTTTTTTAAATGTTTAAAATTATGTGACTCTTTGTGTTTTTAAATCTACTGATATCATGCCCGTTTACATGCACTATATTTAGAGCTGTAAACATATGTAGATAGTAATTTTCGTAGAAAATATCATTAGAAAAGCTAAATTGAAAAAGATAATCGGAATTCGCTATCAAAGGCTGTGACATGCATGACAGAAAAGCAATAACCAGAAGGAAAAAATCTTACGGACTGCAGGAAATTTTTACATAAATTTGAAACCACAGGAAAATGTTATGTAAATTTACAACTTATTTATTGGAATATTTCCACAAACCTTTTGCTCCAAACAACTAACATTTTGCTAACAATTCATTTAAACTGATATTCACATTGTTTAGTTGAGAATATATAGTGTTAATTATAGTGATATATCTGTCGTTTCTTGGAATAAAAATATTTTCGTGTTTTTTATTTATAAAAAAATTAACTGTTTAATTTATTGTCACGAAACCTTCACTCAAACCTTCCTTATGATTCTATATTTGTCAGCAGAATTTGAAATACTTGCAATAATAGAAAGGTTCTAGTTATCACATCATATATAGTTATCAGTTGTTGATGGCTATGTGGTGTTTCCTCTTTGCTGTGCATATACAACGACGTGTTGCATTTCATCGAGAAGGCGATGAGGAGGAACTAAAAATTGCATATTGAAGTAATTTCGCTTATCTTTTGTAAACTTTGAAAGGAATCTGCGACAGGAATTTATGAGCTTATTTCGATAAAATAAAAAATATTACTTTTAAGAAGTTGAGAATATAACAGCTAATGCCATAAGAGAAATTTTGAAATTTAAAAAAAATAATGAAAAATAATCGATTTTCGCCACTTTTCATGAATTTTAAGAACCATGCGGGAAGGAAATATATCAATGAATTTAATCATTTTTCCCCTCGAAGTGTTTTCCTCACCAATTTCTCGGTACAGCGACATAAAAAATTGATATTTTTTCTGTCCCATCCTAAAAGTGCTTATGATAACTTTGTAAACGCAATCGAAACGCTGTAAGATATAATTAAATTCTCGGTTTAGAAAAAGAGCATCTTAGACCTTTGAAATAGTACTGTTTATACAGAGTGTCTCCAAAATGTGGGACAAGCGTTTTTATTGCTTTACTGTAAATGCAAGACGACAATTGATTTAGATGAATTTGAATTTCTCGAATTTTGAGAAATATTTTCACTTCGACATAAAAGACTATTATGTTTACCCTGAAAAAAGGGACAGCAATATTTAGATTTGCATTCGGAAAGTTTTTGATAATTATACAGAAAATTTAAACACAGTTTATGCTTCTTGCTTAAATCAATTCTTTGTAAAGGGATCATTTCGAGAAAGGCAGAACAATTATAAATGGAATTACCACCTTTACCCTACACACATGTATTTTTACTTGTTGATTTCAGCATAAAGTTTTTATTTTTACCATAGTTTGTTATTTTCACTCTTGTTTGTTTATGAGTTCCATTTATATTTTCTAGGACTTGCGAACGTTTTCGCCGGAATTCAATAAACTTATCCCATTTAGGCAATTCATTAGTTGTTAAAGACATTTGATATTGTTTTCGAGTTTCTTTATCAATTTTTTGAATGACGACATTAATTAGAATTTGGTGTACTAATTCATTTGCTTCTAATTCAAGAAGTTTCAAACCTCTTAAACTTTATTTATTGTATCCACAAAATTTCTCAAATCTTTAGAAGATTCCAAATGAATCTTTTCAATATTTAATATATTCAAAATATGATTGTTAATAATTAAGCGTCAATTTTCATATCTATCAATTAATACCTTCATCAAGGAATTAAAGGTATCTTCCTGAGTTTCCACCAGCTTAGCATCTCCTTTCAACACTGATCTCAAATAAAACAATTTTTGAGTTTCCTTAAGGTCGAATTATTAGTTATTAAACTAACAAATTGTGCTTTAAAATTACTATAATTATCAATATTTTCATTGAATTCAGGCAAGCTTACATCAGGCAGTTTTACAAAAACCTCATTAGGTATTCTACTTTTATGCATTTAAACAATGCCAACAGTATTCAACTGGAATAATATTTTTTGAAAGCTTACCTTTAAATATTCCAAGCCATTTCTAATATAATACCCATTCCATTTTTTCGAATTCAGCATAGTTATCCTCTATTTATTCATCTTCGGTAATATCGTATTAATCCAATTTTAAACATTCTATTTTTGCATATAATTCTAACACACTGTCTAATTTGCTCTGTATCATAAAAATGTCATTTTTTCACGCTTGTCATTCAAATATACTTGCAATTTATTTATTTTGGATTGAAAGTGTGTCAAATGAAGGTTGCACTTCCGTTTTAAAGAGCATTTGAGCAAGCGGTTCGTGGTCTGAAGAGACCGTCATACCTTTTTTCTCGAAACGAAATTCACGATTTTTCAACAAACAACAACTCCGGCGCAGCTGGACCACTGTTATGTTTGGTCCGTTTGATTAATGGACTGAAAATACAAGACGACAATTGATTTAGGTGAATTCCATAATTTTTAATGATTTGTTGAAGATGATGCTCCCGAATGGAGACATCCGACCATCACGAACGAATGGCTGAAGCCAATCTGACAAACACAAACATCCTTATTGAATAACCACCAAATTGGCGTTGGGGTTACAGTTAAACACAAATATTTGCAATACAGATGCCAAAACGTTTATTTCCTTAAATATTGATCCTTTACATATACTTCCGATGACAAAGTTTCATCAAATAAGGTGAGAATTCGCATGAAAAAACGTTTTCTTCTAATGGATTTCATAATAAAAAGTCAAAAGATTTAAGTTTTTATACGTCCACCATAGTGCAAAAATGTCAATTAGTAAAATACTTATCTCCCATTCATCTATTCACATACAAAGTCACACGCTTCTATCCGTAAAATTTACAGAAATATAAGAAGACAAATTTACTGACTAAGACTAATTTTCCATATATCTCATTGCTGTTTGATCCAGACATTCGATGTACATTTACTGGATAATATGCATATTTCAATAAGTTAAAAGGGTGGAATCAGGAAATAAAAATTAATTTATTAATTCTTACTAAATTTAAAAAATGATCGAATAATACATTAATTTAAGTATTCGCAAAAATATTTCATCTTCTGAACCTTTGAAAAAAAATACAAGACAGTGACGGCTCATCTGTTCAAAAGCAAGCAGTGCTATAAAGATATTACTAGAATACAATTCAAATATGTTTTTTCAAAAATAATTTTACCTGTAAATAGCTCAAACTTGTAGTGGTAATTATCTGAATTTATTTTAGAAAATCAACGTCTTATATTTTTCGGTGAGTGACTTCTAACAACAGAAAACAAATACGTAATAACCAGCCTTAATATTTTAGTTTTTCATTTACTTTCAGTCTTCTTTTCTATTTTTATCTTTTTTCGTGGGTAATCGAACTCTCAGAGTGGAGAAGTGAGCAAATGTGAATAAAAACAAAAATGCGAATTTTTAAAATAATTGAAGATCTGAGTGGATGACCATGTTAAGTGACAATTGAAGAGCTGAGTGGATGAACATGGTAAGTGACAAATTTGAAAAAATTGGGATAATTGGTCAAAAGAACACGTTGAGGTCTAAATTAAATATAGGAGGTTCATTAAATCTGCAAAGTAAAAAAATAAAGAAGTTTTCAGTGGATGAACATGTTAAGTGCATGGTCTCTTGCTTTTTCCTCATGGAGGAACATATTAAGGGCACTTAACATCTTCTTCCATGACAAATTTGTTAAAATTGAGTAAAGGAACATGTGCTTCCATTGATACAGAATCGTTTTCTGGGCGGGAAATAGTATTAATGCAGACGAAAATATTGAGAAGACAATTCGAAAATGGAAATCGTTTGCTTCTAAAAGAAGTTTTTGAAATAATTCTTTACAATTTTTCTATGTGGGTTTCATTGCGAGTTGTACATCAAGTTGAACTGCAATGCATGACAAAGGAAAGAGCAATTAACGGTAAGTAAAAGAACTTTTTGAAACTCGTGATTTTTTTTTTTGAATAATGGTTTATTTCATTTAAAGAAAATAATTCTTATGAATTTGTACCAGGAGACTAACTATTTTTTTTTACTTTAGAAATTATCCATTGATCACTAATTTGGTTTGTTTAGCTATTTGTGTTTTTGCTTTTTTCACACATTTTTATTTAACTTGAATTGTTTCATGTATGTTAATAACAATACTAAAAACGATGTTTGTTTGATTAAAACCTTAAATAAATATATCATATTCATTTCCACGTTCGCAAGATATTCATTTCGATGCTCCCAAGACAGTGATAAGACTCTTTTGAAGAAAGATTCACGGATACCACTAAACTCTTCAGTACAAAATTTATTGAATAGGGAAATCCGTGGAAAGCGAAATATTTTTATGAAAGTAAGTCAAGTTGAGATAATATCATAAAATACATACATGTAATAATCTCACTTAATTTTACATTGAATTCTAATATTATATATTTCAAAATCTAATATAATATTAATGTATTCCGAAATCACTTTTCTTAAACTCCAGTTTCGTTTTTTTCCCGCGCTGGAGGTATATTAAATCTCACGTTTTGGCATATTTATTACTAAAAGAATATTTTAATCGCTTTCACGCGCCCACAGAAAATCACGCCGCCGTCTTCTTGGCGCCAGAATTTTCCCTAAAACACTTACGTAATTTACTAAAAATAGCTATTATTCCGTTCACTTTGATCACGTGTCTATATGTTAATTCTCCTATCTGAGAAAACGCATTCTGCTCTCTTTCGATTTGAAACTTTCATACGAGATTTACGTATATTCCGTTACTCTCCCATAATAAATAACAAATAGTTAATATCTCGGCCTGTTCCTTACTTAACGACTACAACAACGAAATAAGCTGAAAGGCAGAACGAATTGAGCTGAAAGGCAGATTTCCTCATTTTAGTTACTTGCTACTTTTTAGTCTTTTATTTAAAATTTATTTTTATAGGTATTATTAAATATTCAAATAATTTTCCTCAATTTATGGAACGAATATTTACTTATACTAAACAATCAATTGATAACCGAGTTCTGAAAATATTAAAATAGTTTATTGCCAGCAAGAACACACAAGTGTACAAAATTTCAAATTGCACTAGTAAGTGAATGAAAAATGAATTTTTTAATTCTATTTTCCCCAAAAAGAAAAAAGCCATGTTAAATGAAACTGTAAAAATATGATGATAATATTTATGACAACCAAAGAATTAATACTTCAAAAAATTAATACTCTTATTTTTATTGTTTCCAAAATTTACATATTATTTTGGGATCTTGTGTGTTTGTGTGCTATTTCAACGTCCAATATGCTTTATCTTTGTTGTTCAACTTGTGTTGAAAATATATAGAGCTTTATAGTAATACAATTTTGCCAATACATTATTATTTGTATATATTTTATCTACCACTATTACGTTGTGCAGAAAGCAACATGCACTTAACATAGTCTTCCATGACTAAGCAAACGAAGTTTTTTAACGCGTGAATGGAAGAACATGTTAAGTGCAAAAGATTATTAATTTTCACTATACTTAAAAAAGTTATAGATATGTCCATAAACATAAAATATTTTGAATGCTTTCTCGTCACAAAAGTGCCGGAACAGCAAAACTAGGGTGAAAAAATAAAAAAATGTAACCTCTAAACTTTAAAGCTCGTTTTCTGAAATTCACTTAATTGTCACTTAACATGTTCATCCACTCAGCTCTTCAATTAATCTTCAATTGATATATTTATTGCAAACAATTTGGGATGGATAATGAATATAAATTCTCCAAATTTGTAAATTCCAAAATTACAATTCTATTGAGAACACACTCATCCTCTACAATTTTAGAAAATTAGTTTTTCAGATTTTTCCTTCAGATTCAGAGAGTCAAATCAGAATTTTACGCTCTCATTAAAAATATCTTTCATTATTTTTCGTCATGTGATGTGAAACTATCTATTTAATTATCCTGGAAAAAATATGAAAAGATTTCTTGCAAAAAAAAGATAGGAAATTGTGAAAGTTTAATTTCTGTCACTACTTCAGTTTTTTCATCTAAATTATCACTAAAAGCACTATAATTGTTCTACACACTAGTAGTTGAAAATATATCGTACTCTTTTAGAAAAAGAACGGATATTCGCATTGTAAATGAACTTTCGTTGCTACTTAAAACATCAATGTTTTATTACTTCTGTCGAGTAAAGACCTTTCAGTACTAAAAAGGAAGATTACACAAGAGATAATATCTAATAAAACAAAAGAGATGATACCGTATTTCTTACATATTGTTCACTTACGACCATTTTTTGATAGGTTAATTCTTCGCTATTCTGTCCTAAATGACAGTTAAAAATTAGAATAGGTTTTATAAAAATTCTTCTTTAATAATAGAGAAACATCAATAAAAGTGCATAGAAAATTATAAACTTCTCAATTTACTCCTCTGTGTTTATAATTTTGTCTTGTAAGTTATTTCTAGAAACTTATCAATACGATTATACATTTAAACAACAGTAGTGAAAGGGAGAAAAGAAATGCAAAGATCGAATCGTAAATGATACTCTCCAACATAAGTTTGAATGCTCTCCAACATAAGTTTGAATGCTCAACATTAGTAATTAAAAATATTGCAGGCTGTCTTGAGCAGTCCAGAGCTTATTGAGAAAAACTGGGAGTACAGATTGTTGCGCCCATGGATTGGTACAGGACACATAACAAGGTTTCTAAACGAAATTCTTGTGATCTTAACCGAAAATAATAAATTTTATACATGTCTTACTCTGAAATACTCTTACTCTGAATCTACTTGTCCCTTAAAATTATGGTTGCCGTAATTCCCAAGCATTAATACGGGACGATTAAGTGCTAAATAAATAAAACATGAAAAATGGGGAGGAAATGGTTTATTTCACTTTGATAAAGTTTAAGCAATTTAATAAAATGAACACGTAGAATATTAAAAAAAAGATACGAGGCTAATCCTTTTTAGCCCATTCGTATTTTAAAGTTGATTTTACTTTCTTAATTATGTCCTTTTCTTCTTTCACATAATAATAAAATTGGGCACAAGTAGTTTTAAAATTATAATGACAAATCAAAATTGCTCCAAAAGTCTCCAATGACAACCTGCTTCTTTCGTCTGGCCATTGAAGTTGATATCAGGGAAATATTCTCTCCACATTGGCACTGTGGGATGGAATGGCAAATACGTATTCGCATAGCTTTACTTTGTATGCACAAAACATTTCCGCCATTTTTCTTCCAAACTCAATTTCATAGTTTTTTCACAGTTTGGGATGGTATTATTTATCTCTAAATAATCTTTTAGATGTACAAAGTGGTTGAATACACTCTCAGTGTTGCCAATACGGGACAAATAGTAATACGGGACAGAGTAGTGAAATACGGTGACAGTCCTGTATATACGGGACGTATGGTAACCCTAATTATGAACATACTGTATATTAAAAATATGAGTTTTTAAAAATTTCCAAATTTCTTTAAAAAGTGTTTTCTATACTATTGTGCAAAAAAACTCGTACTGAAGAAGTTATCAAAATAAAGCACTGAAAACCTTATTATTTTAATTTTGGGATCACTAGATACGATTTTCAAACAAATTTCAAATTCAAAATAGGTCGTTTATGAGTAAAAAAATTTGTGTATTTTTCCTTAACGCTCTGATTCCAAAGATCTTTAGAGCTCTGGGACTTCAGATTGCTGAAATTCCCGAGTTCCTTTTTCAAAAATGAGAAAAATTTCTTAAAAACCGCAATGGCAGTTCACATTCTCAGAAGAGGACAGAAAATTTATGTTCAGACTTTCTTTGCGAATTTTAAAAGAATATATCTCTTCCCTAAAACCCATCAGGATTAAACACTCTAACGAACAAAACAGGTACTACTTAATGATAGGAGTGGAAATTTCGTAGGAGTATTTGGAGATAGTCGAAACTTTGCTTCAACGGGCTTTTCAGGTGATTCAATATTGAAAGAGTTAAGCTCTGCAATAGCGGTTTTACGCTCACGCCTATAACGTGTGAAACGCGATTTACAGTCAAACAGACTAGCACTCAGATACAAAACAAATGAAAAAAAGCAGAAGTATAAATTGTTTTCGAATAATATTGCTCTGTTAATTACAACTTTGTTTTTCATTATTAATATATAGTCTGTAAATTTGTCATTTTCGTTTAAGTTTTGAAATACATGCAAAAATGTGTTTCAAAAATATTGTAATCTACAATATTCTATGTTAAAATTAAAGAAATTGTAAAAGAAAAATGACTATTTTTAAAAGTTATGTTATACTTATCAACGAAAATTTTGTAATTTTTTTCACCTCTACAGCCTATAAAGCCTTATTTCGAAAATCATATCTCATCTAGTTAATGTGAATAATTTTGAAAAATGACGAGTGAAACACCAGATTAAGCCTAAATTTTTTTTAGTTATAATATTATATATTTATTATTAATACTCATATTAAACTAAAATTATGCATCAATTACTAATATAAAAAACATAATTTTTAACGACGGACTTCCCATTGGAGTCGCAGGAAGGAATTTGATTCACACGCCAAAACTCCACAAAAAGCATTGTATGAGAGATCCCCTATATCTCGGTAACTACGCATGTTAAAAATATAACTAATGTCTTAATTTAGAGATAAATGGTAACAACAGAAGTTACAAAAAAAAATTGAAGATAGCAATTGTAGTTCAGCGACTATTAAGTCACAAAGTTGGACAAAAATACACGTGAATTGGTGACGCAATCCTCTATATTTCGGTAACTATATACGTTAAAAATATAACTAATATCTTATTTTAGAGATAAAGAGTAACAACAGAAGTTACAAAAAAGTGAAAATCGGGAAAGAGACACGCGAGTAATGTAGTCCAACGCCTTTAACATCAACGGTTGTTTGAATAAGACAGCCTCCTGTCATTTTTTTATATTATTCATAAATAAAAAAGTTAGTTATAATCATAGTTAATGCATATCAATTAATTTTTTTAAATCACTTTTGGTTAGACCATATAATAGGAGCTTATTTGTATTGAGTTTGTGTGCATTGCACTTCCATTCCCTCTAATCAACACTAAAACTTATTAAAAATAACTGAGACATTTTTTTGTAAAAGATTTTATCTCAAAGATTCGTAATTTTATTAATAAAAAACACTTAGCATCTATTTTCGTGTGAGGTTAACTTCTTTTTCAGCTAGTGACATCAATTTTCCAAAAAAAATCTTTAAGTTAAAGAGCTGTTTGAAATTAATCTTTTGCAGATATTTTGCTAAATATAAAAAATCTTAATGTTCTTTATTTAATTTTTGAACTATACTTCAGATGTATTAAAGATGAAAACGTCTTTGAGTTTATTTTGCAGGAATTTTGTCGAATTCATAACTTAAGTAAACTCCTCCAAGACACATATCAGTTTCTAGAACAAGGGAAAAATGAACATAATTGTAAACGTCAAACAATGCGTGCAAACAATTTAGTAGAAAAAAGTCGCACTGTATAAGTAAAAATTCTAGACATTATATGTTTTTTTTTATTTTGTGAATTAAACTATGTATATTATCATATTATCATACTTGACTTAAATGCATGTGTAATATTTATAAAACAGAAAATACATGCGTCTGTCTGTCGGTCCATCACAAGAACTCCTCTGACACGGTGAACGGTGACAACATAAAATTTGCACATGACATTTTGGGGTGCATTCGTTTAAAGACTAATTTTTATATGCTTTTCGTCAATAACTTCTGAAATATTTATCGCACGAAAATTATTTTATACCACCTTCAAGAGCATTTTTTAATGATACTTATTTAATTGTTGTACAATTTTTTCTCTAATTGTTAGTTACAATTCAAAATGCATTTTTAACGTAATTTGTATCAATACTTTCCAAAATCATAAAATTAAATTCAAGTCAATTAACTGTTTCAGCAAATCCTTCGTTTACGTGCATTAAATTTAAATTTAATTTATTGCTAAAGTTAATATATTAAAAAAAAATTTTTTGGACTTTTTAAACTCCTAGGCAGGTATTTTACTTCCGGTTTTACGTAACATACACCTCATTTAATATGGTTTCTCAGTAATCCAATGACGTAGGTTAATCTCTTTCTAAGAGATGTTTCGTTTAATTTTCAAAATTTTTTAAATGATCTTTATGAGTGGGCCAAGTCTTTCAAGATTACTTAGTCCGGTTCCTATAGAAGGGAGAGAAACTAGGGAGAAAAAACACAGATCTGTGTGTCACAAGAAGTCTTTCTAAATGGTGAATAGCATCGATATAAAATTTGCGTGTGCTATTCAGAGGTTCATTTCTAGATCAATTGTGCTTTTTTTCAATTCTCAAAAATTATTCTTTCGTAAAATACCGAATTAAATACCAAAAATTAAACCGATTTTAGGCGTTTTTTTCTCAGTTTCTCGCCAATTACTTCTGAAATATATATCGCACGAAGAAGATTAAAGAAAAAGAAAATTTTCTTTTTACTGATCTAAATTTAAATGCCATACTATCTTTTCCCCAATCTTATTAAACCATTCAAAATTCATTTCAAACACAATTTATAACATTTTTTCTATTATTGTAATTAAATTCAAACCGATTTATAGTTTTATAAAATCCTTCATTCCCGTGTTTTTTCCCCTTTTAAAGTTATGATAAAAATACTGCTGTCGCTGAATATTAACAGAAAGGCAGAATTTTTGCCTCCGCTTTTATTTCGTAGTATGTGCACCTTTCAATTTGTTTGCATAATAATAATCCAAAGACGTGAGTTATTTACTCTCTGTCTATGAGATGCCTGATTGAATTTTTTCAACTTTTTTAATGATCCCAATGAGCGTCTAAATTAATTCAAGTTTATCGAGTCCAGTTACTATCGAAGTGAGAGAACCTAGGGTGAAAAAGAAGGCTTAAGCTTAAAATATTATAAATTAATAAACTTGAAAATATTTATATCCCGAGCAAGACCGGGTATATTAACTTGTAATATTATAATAGCATTTAAAAAAAATGGCATAAAAATATCTTCGAGGAGTAAAACAAATCAAATGGAATGAAAATTTCTTCTTCCAATTTGATCCCTCCTTTTTAAAAGTGCATAACTTTCATTTCCATGAAAGTTAAATTCTTCAGTGGATTAATACAGTTAATGTATAAAAGAAGGCAAACTTAGTAATCATCGCTTTAACACTGGAAAAATAAAATCATTAAAAATTTAATGAAATTAGGTTTAATCTCATTACAACAATAAAAAATTTTGTTGAAAATCAAATTAAAAAATATTTTTCAATATTTGTTGAAATCAGAAAAAAATTACACAATTAAGTTGATATCATTAAAATGATAATGTTTTAAACTTAAAATGATGTAAAAATAGTTTTCGTATTTTATGGAAGTCATCAAGGAAAAACACCAAAAATTCTCTTATGTTTTATACATTAAGATTCTAATTAAAATTTAAAGAAAACCGCTCAAGGTTGTACATCCTATCCTCTAAAGTATGTGCCTGATTTTGTTGCTGTAAGCCCAACAACACACATTTGCTTTTATCATTGTTAGATATCCCAATTCTTTCAGACTGTCTGAACACAAATCACAAGATGTAAGTCTAGGGATTTATTTTTTATTCCAGATCAGGGGTGACCACAGTGGGGGTTCGGAAGGGGCAAGGTCCCCCTGTCGGGGATACTATGTCCCCTCCGTCGAGATAAATATTTGTATCTTGTTCAAGCAACGGGCTATTCAACTAGTAGATAAACAAAGATCTGGCGAAAATTTGAATGGGTCATCATTACGCCGCTCCACTTGTCCAGCAGGTCATTCCCCCTGTCAGGGACCCCCTGTTCCCTTCCGCCTTCCGTCGGGCGGACTCTAACTCCACTCCTGTTCGATACTAAACAAATGCACAATTAATATTTTTTTCATAGTCGAAAGCAATCAGCAAGTTTCGATAGAAGAAATATATTTTATTCATCTTTGTTACAACGCTTGCTTAGAACTCAGAAATACAGTTTATGAATATATAAAAACTGTGCTCTATAAGATCAAATCAATGATGACTTTACAATCATCGGAACTCAAAGCGCAGGCGTACAGGTCTGACAATCCTGTTAACGATATTAGGGTAGAGAATCACCTTTTCTCTACTATCTAAAGAGGTGACAAGGAAGCGTCTCAGAATGCTTGATATAATAGTTTTCATTTCCATCATTGCGAATTTCTGACCTAAAAACGAAAACCGCATGCAATCAATAATACAAAATTGTAGTGAAATTTTAACAACATTCTTTTTTAGGCAACATTCTAATTGAATTACGCTGGAATTTTAATGTTTTATAAATGAAAACTTTTCAGCATTCTTTTTAACATTTTAAGCCGAATTCGTCAATTTGAAAATGCTTAAAATTAATAGCCACGAAAAATAAATTTTATTTTGTGTCTAGTATAAAGAATATTATTCATGAGAGTGATATGCATTATGGCCATTGTTCATAGCTTTATAATAATCTAAACAATCTCAAGGAGTATTTTTCATTTGTTAATATTTCATTTCGTATTTTTTCTTTTTTCACTAATGCATTAAGCATTTAAGTATTTTAAAATTAATTTTTCTAGTTTTGGGATTATCAAAAGGTATACATTCGTACTAACTACTATAATTAAAAAAAACTATTATATTTATGACAGCTCTGGAAACCTCATTCAACATCTGAAATAATACTTGATTTGTCAACTGCAATGTGTAACGTCTTGCAGTTAAGCTTTAGTAGGACATTCACAGCTAAGTTAAAGATTTAAATAAATTTATTAAAATATATACATCTGGATTAAATTTAAAAGAATATGCGCAAATCTGTCTAGGTTAAATAAAAATATAAAGTAAAAGCCCGAAGGGGAGTCTCATTCACTGGCACGATACAAAGACAGCGTGTTTCGCTGGAAATGTCCGGTTCGGACTCGGTCAACCAGTCTGGCTACCAAAAATGAACTCCCTTTTTTCGTTGTTCAGTTCCGACCTTATATATCGGCTGGGAAGAATACTTCCCATTGTGTTTCCACAGGAACACCCTTATCTGGACAATAAACATCTGTTCAGGAATGTTGCAACAATCTCTGCAAGAGGCAGGAAAGAAGACACTTAAAAAGCACTGCATCGAACAGAATAGCCTAGAAATGAATAGCGGAAGCCCGTCAGTTGAGGGGTAAACCTGAACGTGACCGGTGTTGTTGAGTGTAAAACATCTGTTCCCACCACACTGTCCGGGGGAAGGGGTCAACCGTCATAACTGTTGGAATGATGAACTTCAATGCTGATGAGAATACAAGGTGTCTATAAATTATCGTCAGGATATCCATACCTCATAACTTTTGATTAAAGAACATGATTATAAATATTATTACAACTCATTAAGCAAGGATCAAAAAATATTCTTCAATAGCACAAGCAAATTTAAGTAATTTCCACATGGCATCCTTTCGTGGTAATTAACCTATCGACACTTGGCTGAAAATTTAGGTGAGTTATGTAAGATTAGTTAAGTATTTAAGTTCCTGGAACGAAATAAGAACCGCAACTAAGAGGTGACAGTTATCAAAAACCTTTAGAACAAAAGTTTTGGCAGCCTTTCGTTTCGAGGCACGAGACACATCCAGATTAAACTCAATTTCCAGTCAAGTATGGTTGGGTTGTAAGCCGCAAAAGGCTGTCATATGAAAATTAATCAACTTTGTGTTATTAAAAAATCTTTTTGATTTGTAATTTAATGAATATGCAATTATCGCCATTTCTATAATCTAAAGTTATGAGATAAGGAAATCCAGATAATATTTTTTTATGGACATCCTGCACATTTCGTACTAGTTTATTAACTTTCATTTAAAAGGCAAATTCTACAAAAAAATAATGCACAATATAGAATATGCTATAAAATTGGAGTTAATATGGATACTATGGTTTGCAATCAGTTGCTGAGAATCGTAGGACGTAGCTTTCATCTCCAATTGGTCCCCCCCCCCCCTAACTGCCCTCGGGACCGAATCTTCATTGCAAAATTTGAGTTCTAACGATAGTATGTCCCACGATTCTCAGCAACTGCTAGAGAACAATAGTATCCATATTAACTCCAATTTTGTATCAAAATTCACCAGTGTAAATAGGATTGATCTAATCTATACGCAAAACGTCATTAAAGGATTACAGAGATCGCTCGCACCTAACATATGTTAAATTACATTCACAAATTCAAAGAATTGTTTCTACAGTAATTAGGGAAATATCAACTCAATACACTTGGTATTGAAAATCTTACCTATACAGTTCCAAGGTCCTGCAGAAAAAGAAACGAAAGCGTAAGGATGTCTGTCCTTACTGTTCTCTGGTAGGAAACGATCCGGATCGAATATTTCTGGATCGGGAAACGATTCAGGATCCCCGTGCAATCCGAAAATAAAGATGCCACATATAGTACGAGGATGAACCTTATGTCCTACTGAAATTTCAATAAGTAACACCACTTTTATCTTCATACAAAGATTCAAAAGAGAGTAATTAAAATAGGACAACTAAATAATGAAATTGAAAGAGTATTATTTAACAATGGAAAGAGAAAATTTTTAAACCATGTATTAGCAACACTAAATGTAACTTTCCTCCAGAACAACTATCAGACCAGCAGTAATTCTCCAGCATTAAAAAAGAAAGTTCATGAATACTGATTATACCTTTCTCGAGATTTTGTGGTAAGTGTAGGCTTATAATTAGAAGAAAAACTATATATATTTCAAAATTAGAATAAGTATTGGGATTTTGAATTAGTTCTCGCTGTTTTTTCGAGGAAATTAATGCTTTATTTAAAAAAAACTCAGTAAAAAACGTGTCCATTTTTTTGTGATCCATTGTCCATCGCTAGCCACTACATTTCCCATCTTTCTGGCAGCATTTGAAATCCACGTCTTTAAAACGACACGTCTTTGAGACTGTCAAATTGTCGACCCATTTTGTTTGGCATCTTCATAAGAACGGAATTGCTGCGCAGCCAAGCTATGTGTCATCGAACGGAGCAAGTGATAATCGGAAGAGGCGAAGTCTGGTGAATACGATGGGTGGAGCAGGACTTCCCATTTAAGCGTTTCCAAGTAGGTTTTCACTCGTTTTGAAACATGTGGCCGAACAACGTCATGCTGTAAAATCACTTTGTCGTGTCTCTCCTCGTATATCGGCCGTTTTTCCTCCAATGCTCGGTCAAACGCATCAATTGTAGTCGATAGCTATTTCTCGTCATGGCTCCATTCGGTTTGAGCAGTTAATAAACTAAAACCAGCTGATCTCACCAAATGCAGAGCAGAAGCTTTGAATTACGGATATTGGAACCATGCATATTCAGCTTTGCCGACGATGTTGATGCATGGCGTTCGAACTTCGTAATTTCATGTATTCGCTAATTCATTCTAATTTTAATTTCATTTAGCTCTCTTATCTTTCAGAAAAGGGACTCATCGGCAGCAACATAATACTCCAACTTGTAAACAAGAAAACATTTATTCAACAGGGAACGAGACGACACGACACATAACATGCAGCACAAGACAATCACATTACACAACTCAAACTGCAGACAGTAGTCAACTTCGATTTCAATTCAAACAAAGGCGAGAGTTACAGCATCGTATTTAGACCTGGAACAGCGCGCAGCGCCACCAGGCGACAATCATGAACTCTAGCTACAAGATCTGGTTACTTGGCTTTACACCACGATTTTCTACGCTTAGTAGCCCAGTGGTTGGGTAGTTGAATTCGGAATTAATTAAGTGAAAGCTGGAAATTGTTTTAATCTCTTCAGTTTAGGTCTGGAATGAACATACTAAGTTTTCCCCCTCCTTCTAGGTGAGCTTTAGTCGCTGCCTGCAGATTTGTAATCAAACAATAGGACTTTTTTCAATAATCGAGCAATATCTCAAAAACAACTCGTGCTATCAAAAACATTGTAACACAAAAATTGTGGAGCTTGACATTCTGAATAAAATGAGTACCAACACTTATTATATTCAATGACAATTAAGCTCACATTTGCGCTTCAAAGTTTTGCCTAAATCGCTAATCAAGCGCTTGAAGCGAGAACGGACCAAGTTATCGTTTCACCCTGCCTCCAATTTTTATATATACATTTTAAATTTGTTCAGGATTCTTTTTATAATTATTTCAAGGTTTTATTTAGTTTATTTTTAAGGAAGAAAGAAACTACTGTTATTATGATTTAACAAAGGAAAATATCACTCGAAAATTTTAACAACGGCTGAGAGAGTAATGAAAGACAATGACTTTCATTTTAACCCTTATTATTTAATTACGAGTAATTGAAGTGATATTAAATAGATAAATAATTTTAGGTCAATTTCAATTTTTTAGATGTTGAAAGTGAGTCATAATCATTATTGGCGGTTTGCTTACTATCACTTTTCTTCACTTGCAATGTTTGACATTCTTCATCTAAGTCAACTTCCGAAATTATTTCCTCCATCCTGATATCTATTTCAGCCTTTTGGTTAGCTGAGTTTGTAATGATGTTATCATTTTCTGGAGAATTGGTACACCTTTGCCCTTTGCAGTGATAGCAAATTGTAGATAATTTAATGCCCGATTTCCTACAGGTGCAAGACAAATTACACACTTTTGCGCACTTGCATATCATAGAGAGAAAGGCTGGAGGAGCTGGCTCCTTGTGGGTGGTGACTGGGAACAATCCATGTTTCGTTTCTTTCCAACCTCAATCTAAGGGGCTATTGGCAAATCCACTCCAAAGTTGAACCTGTAGGTACGCACAGAGAGTGTTCATGTGCAGCTGCCTGTAGTGGGAGGGAGAGACGCTAAATTGAATTTATTTTTTTACTAGTGATTTTTGAAAAAGTTTCAGTTCTTTACTGTTCTTTTCCCCATACAGTACTATCAACACTTTCTCTCCTGCTTCATCTATGCCATCCGGGTATGCATTTTCGTCACGGAAAATGTTCACAATTTGTTGCAGTTCAGAACATTCATAAATTTCTTCCCCTACCTGAAAAGAGCAGATGTGGTATTGCAACCACTGAACGCATGAAGAAACAAAATATTGTCCCTTATTGTGTGGGGCAATGCTCAGGGTTGCTTCAAAATATAAAGCATCTCCTGCCTTACCTTTCCAGGCTTTAAGAAGAAAATGTTTCCAGAATCAGTGGATGCTGTCATTATAACCAAGAGGTCGATATCTTCATCAAAAACCACAACAAATTGTGACCTTTTTCTATTTCCAAAGCACTTTTGATTATTAAATAATCAGCATCTTCCTGAGCTTGCTTCACAACAAAACCTTCTTTTTGAAACGTAACACATAACATATTTATAAGTCTTTGCTTGTTCTTATCATTTAATAAAAATTTCTATTTTCTGGCTGACATCGAATCATCAAACATAACATAACCAGCTATATGTTTTTTTTTTGTTCGTCTGATTCGTTCTACTGATTTGGTACTTTTATTTGCATCTTCAGGGTAACCATAAAAAACTATTGAAGCCCCTTCATTGAAGTTCTTTTTGGCGTAGTCAACATATTTCTTCAGGATGAAAGAAAATGATTTCTTCCACAACACACGATGCAACAGAAATCCACCATCAACCACATAGCAAGCTGAAGTGAAATGTACTACAGTCGTAGTAGAAAATAAATCATAAAATACTGACTTGCGGGTCTTGCGCAGTCCTCCTTCATCAAAGAGTGACAATGGAAATGGAGCCAGCTCAAATTCAAAATATGTTTGTAACTCTCCATCAGACTTTTTAGGAGAGAGATTCTTCTGAATATTGTGTCAATGTTCACAGGAATTAATTCATCATGAACTTTCAACTTGGAAGTGAAACCACGAATAGGCATTACTCGGTTTTTCCGTTAAAATTAAATTCCGTTTAATTTTTCTCTAGTTCGAAAGCTAAAGATTTAAAAACAGTTGTTTTCAGATCAAATGTGATAAAGATATTGTTTTAAAGCTAATACAATGCATGGTTATGCTGTTGTCGGATGTTCGATGCATTCGAGAAATTTCGGAAGGCAAAAAAATTTCTTTTAATTTATTTTCGAAGGATCCTGACGTTCGGAAACTTTGGATTTTCTTTAAGATCTTCTTAATATCTATCTTAAGATCGTAAAGATTTCTTTAATCTCTATCTTAAGATCTTAAATATCTCTTTAATCTCTATCTTAAGATCTTAAAGATGTCGTAAACATTCCATATTTTGATTCCTTCTTGATTTGTGACTCTTTAACAACATTTCCACAAAAATACAGGCTTAGAAAATGATTTTCTGTTGCTAAAAGAGTTCTGAAACATGATATTTATTCCGTTATGTATCAATGGGACTAAGCGGTGTGCTCCCACAGCGACGTCATCAACGCATCCGCTCTCTGTGTTTGTATTTTAACTATCAATAGACGATGGACATGTGTTTACCATATACCCAGATGGGTAAATATTCACTAATCAGCCACAACAATAACAATGTCCCTTGTACAATGCAACTTGCTTACTTGTAAGAGAACTAGGAACTCTCATTCCTTCAGGGTTTTTCTTTAACGTTAGTTGTATATTACTCTTCTCCGTTCGTGGCAATTTTGTTTATGGTACGTTTTTATTGAAATAATTTTTAAAAAATTTCAACCGTAGTTTATAATTTTGGAAGATTTATTTTGCTAAACAACCGGTAATTTATTTAAAATGCCGTCAGAAGAAGCTTTGAGTTATTTCGGTTGAGAAATCGGAGAGGTTCCATCGGTTAAGAAATCTGTTGCTTCTAATTAATAAACACGCTCTCAACCATTTCTGAAGCTTTCGAGTAATGTTTCCCTCTATTAAATCATAATAACAGTGCTTTTCCCCTTCAAAATATACTAAATAAAGCCTTTAAATAATTATAAAAGCATCCTGAACAAATTAAAAATGTATATAAAATAATTGGAGGCAGGGTGAACCGATAACTTGGTCCGTTTTCGCTTCAAGCGCTTCATTAGCGATTTAGGCAAATCTTTGAAGCGCAGTTGTGAGCTTAATTTTCATTGAATATAATAAGTGTTGGTACTCATTTTATTCAGAATGACAAGCTCTACAACTTTCGTGTTTCAATGTTTTTGATAGCACGAGTTGTTTTTGAGATATTGCTCGATTATTAGAAATAGTCCTATTTTCTGACTACAAATCTGCACACAGCGGCTAAAGCTCACCTAGCAGGAGGGGGAAAACTTAGCATGTTCATTCCAGACCTAAACTGAAGATATTAAAACAATTTCCAGCTTTCCCCTAATTAATTCCGAATTCGGCCTTTTATAACGACCTATAGGGTTCACTGGGCTATAGGGTTATCGTAATGTATCTATTTTCTACCGCCAGTCCCGATACGATGCAAAAAGCCTTTCCTTTTCTGCCGTTGAAGCAGCTGTTAAGACGTCAAAAGACGCCGTTCAACGTCTCTCGGCTTCAACTGGTACGGCACCCAATGGCATTGCTTTTGAATCTTTCTTTATGTTTTCAAACGCTTCGAAACTGTTGTGTGATCAACTCCTAATGATTTTGCAAGTTTTGCTAGCTTCTGATATGAATTATCATGAAGTAATGCCTCCAGAGCGTTCTTTATCTTCAGCATCACATCCATTATGTTTAAAGCGTCTAAATCAATCTCTGCATGTTGTTTCCGACAGAGCATGGTCGCCGTAAATATCAACAAGAATTCTGTTTACTTCAGCTGCAGATTTTTTTAAAAATAAAGTAGTGTAGTAAAATCCCCCACAAATGCCGAGGGCCGCGGTGGCCTAGTGGTAAGGTCCCAACCTCGGGACCGGAGGGTCGCAGGTTCCAAACCCGATTCCACTGCAGATCCGCCGTGATTGGGAACAGCTGCACCCCAAATCATACGTAGTTGCCAAACGCCCTCCCGCTGGTGTGGAGCAGAAGCTTGGAGAGGGGGTGCCAGCCCAGGCGTCGTCCTCGTCATCCGACCGTGGTTCAAAATTACGAGGTCCGTCTCTTAATATCCCTCGTGTTGCTCCAAAAACGGGACGTTAATCTAACCCCCACAAATACTCTTTTTTGTCACGAAATTTTACTATGAAAAATGAAATTTACTATGAAAAAAAAGTTGTTTACAGTTCTGCGAAAAGATATACACTGAATTTCAAGCTTGCTTATATAACTTCTATCAGATGCGTCACCATCTTAAATTGCACGTACGGTGTACTGGTAACATCTTCTGTTTCAAAACAGCGAAAACGTATTCAAACGCCAATAAAATTATTAATATTTAATTTCAATTTTTGTGTAGTATTTTATTTCAATTTTTGTGTTTTTTCTTAATAGCAATTTTTGTGTGTAATTATAAGATATTTTCAAATTATGAAACCAGCACTTAATTATTATTAAATAGGAACTGAACATGCCAAAGCACGAAAAAAAGAATTCTCTTCACGATTTCTGCATTTTAGATGGAGATGCCAAATTGCCTTACCTGGTTCCTAATATATATATATATAAGTTTACAGCATTTTATAATTAAACCAATGATCAATTTTAATAAATTTCATGTATCAAACAAAAGGATAAAATCTATTGAGCACTTTGATATATTACAATAGAGTAAAAGAGGTAAATGAAAACTAGCAAAATCCTCAAAATATCCAACTTAAATATGTTTTTAGAAAATGGGAGCCAGGTTCCCCGGGTTACCTTAATCTACGTTATAATGAAGAAATAGCAAAATTTATGATTTTATTATGTCTTGAACATTTAACCTTTCGGAATTAAAGCAATTAACCTTCCGTCGGGTGGATCTAATCTTTGAGATGAAGCACCCATATTTTTTGTGTGCCTTATTGCAGGTTTTATCCAGAAAGGCGTGGGATCTCTAAAAGCTTTCTGGCTCCTTACCACTCACACTAGGATGTTGTGTTTTTTTCTCTCGTGCTCTTTTAATGTATGTGAGGGGCACGTTTATCTGGTAGATGAGTTGCGTACTATTACGTTTGTATTTTTGGTTTCCCAAATTTTTCTCAATATTTTTTTTATAAACATTCAAAAGTTCGTAACCTGTGTGATGAATGAGAGAAATCCCTGTTTCTGTAGAAACTTTTATGGAATTCTCCATTTAGCAAGCTAAACGTGATTTTTTTTCTGATAAACTCTTCATATTTTACTCTTTTAATATCTCTTATTTGTTCTTTGCATCTCAATTCTGACACATAAAAAATGGTTGAGACAAAGAATTTGTTAATGAAGTTGACGATTACACTTGCAAACTTTAAAAGGCTGGTTGTTTTCCATCAAAATGATAGGAACAGTTGGATACAGCCGCATTGTTTCCTGTTTAAAAGAGAAGAGAGGAAAATATTTTAAGTAATTTTATTACGCTTCCAAGAGTCAAAAACAATTACAAAAGATGCATGCATCTTTATTTTCAGTTAGAAAATAAAATCTCTACCATATATTTGACAAAAGAATTGACACTTCTATTTATAAATCAAACAAGCTAAAAAAATTTAAATATACTACAACAGTGAGCAATCCTTACTAAAACATACATCTATCTACCAAATTTAATTAACCCTCTGAGCGCAAAATTATTTTTCACTTTTTTTATCAGGTTAGAAAAATTAGATTTTAATGGAAATGAATCGATATTTTTTGTATTTAATTATACTTAATGAAATCTTAAGAACACTTTATCCATGGTGTTTAAGAAAATACACGTAGAAAGGCGAGCTATCTGCTTTTGAACTGAACATGAAAAATGGAAAAAGACGTTTGCGCCCCTCGGATTAAGATCAGAACCTGGGGATAAAATCCATTAATCTTCTTCTTCTGAACCATGCTATGCCATTACCAACTAGTCCACTGATGATCATCGTGATTTAAATTGTTTTTGTAGAAATAGCGTAACATTTGTCTATAAACGTAGAACACGGAATATGAAAGAGTAGAAATTTCTCTGTATAAATTTATCGGAGAAACATAAATTTTGCTGATAATTTCAAATATAAGGATTATTGTCGTTCATCAAGAACTTTGCAGTTATGGAGTGATTCATAGATACTTTGGAGTACCTTGATGACGCATTCAAGATACTTCATCCTTGTCAGAGTTTCGCGTGAAAATTTATTGTTCTCCTCCGTCTCAAATATGTCCTCCAGTTCTTCATGAACCTTTTTCTGAATCTCTTGGTACACTCCTAAGCAGTACAGAACCCAAGTGACTGTCACAGATGACGTATCGTGACCCTGTGAAAAATGAAATGTTTAAATGAAGAAATAACTTATCGTTGCAACATTTACCATAATTAGAAAGAAAACTGAAATCTTTTACCGCAAACATGAAAGTGTCTACTTCTTCTCTAACATCTTTCTCTGTAAATGACGGATCTTTCAGGTGATACTCCAGCAATAATTCTAGAAACGGTTTCCTCTTTTCAAAAGAACTTTCCTCCGGATCGTTTTCTGACTTTGATTTCAAATTAACATCTGATGTCATTTCGATTTTCTTTTCCTTTATTACCTACGGAATATTTGAAATAATTCTAATATAGTACAATAAACTTAAAAGATTTAATCTGAATCACAACTGTGTGTGCTTTAAATTATTAACTGTTTGTTTGAGTACATTCGCAATTACCAAACACACATAACCAGTGGTATACCGAGCCCGAACGACGCTCGGGGCGTAGTATTTATTTTTCATCCCTTCCAGGTAGCATTTGTTGACTTCTGGCCTTAAAAAGAAAATTGCATGAAAGTTATTGTCTTGGCGACGCCCCTCAAAGCTGGCGCACGTGGTATCTACAACCCCATCCCACAATATGCCACTGCCTTCAACCTTTCGCTGGCAGGCAATGGAAATGTTGTACAAGCAGCTGCTAACATGTTGGTAAAACCGTTGTACTATGAAGTCCCGAAGGTATTTCTGCTCTCAAGTAGCTCATCTGCGTGGATCTAATCGCCGTGTATATAGTTTAACCCTCTGATCCCGGGCGGTCTAAAAATTTCCTTTAGCAGCGACGTAGGCCAGTCTGATTTGTGATGGATCTCGTGATTTTGAGCTGTTTTCGGAAACCAGGAAGGCGACAGAGCCGGAACCCCTTCTCCGAACTTAATCACCTACCCAGCGGGAGAACATTTGCTCCACATGGGTTTAGCACGTGCCAGGTCTAAATACACGGCACTTTTCGGTTTAATAGGGTTTTGAACCTGCAGCCCTCCGGCCCCGAAGCCGAGACCTTACCGCCACCGCGACTCCATATACGGTTAACCCTCTCATACCGATCGAGGCGGTCCCGGGCGGCCTAGAATTTCCCCTTAACAGCGACGTAGGCCAGTCTGAGGCGGTTGGCTTCTTTTGAGGGGAGGTTCTGAAATCGCTTAAGAGATAAGCGCGGTAGGGGGTCCAATTATCCTTGCAAACCGCAGACCATTTCCGTGCGCCTTAAGAGAAGGTTATAGCAGGGGGTGGTGTGGGGTGGTAAATGATCAGCTAGGTTGGGAGAGTCCAATTCATGTCGCTTCCTCCCAAAAGGTCCAGGTTTTGAAGTTGCTAGAAGAAAAAAGTCGCATCTGGTTTAAAGAGTTAAATTATCTGTCTATTATATAGCCATATGTGAGAACAATTGCTAATGAAAAAGGCAAAAAAGTAGCCCCACGCGTGATCGAATTGGATGATATGCCTAAAATGGCACAAAAGAAGAATTGTCGCAATTTATTGCCTTTTTTTTAGTTTTGTTTAGAAATATGTAAATAAATTTCAAAATAGTGTACATTTTATTTTATTCCGTGAATCATTTTCATTGTATATTAAAGCTTAAATGCTTCGAACGTTCTTTTAAATAGAATCGCAATAAATATGTAAGATGGAAAGGATAAACAGTTAAAATTGTTCATTACGTCCACATCTCTAATACTAATAAAGATGAATGTCTGTGTGTGTGTCTGTTGGAGGTGTACAGAACAGACCATAGAACACAGAGCTACCATATTTGGCACAGATATACTTTGGATGCTGAAGATGTTCACCTTGTAGCCGTTTTTTTTAAATTTTAATTCAAATTTAAATTATTTAAAAATTAAACCAAATTTCGTCGTTTTTTGCCAATAACTTCTGAATGAATTGATTGACAAAGAAATTTTTCATGTCATTTTAAAGAGAAACAAATTATCTTTCCAATGATGCCAGTTTTGTTATTGTAGAAAATGTTATCCATTTTTTATAAATTTTTAAAGCCATCGGAACTTTAAGGTCCCTGGTTGCGAGAGTAGAAATTGACGTAAGGGAGGCGGGGCGTAGCAGCTGTAATGGCCGCGAGTATCTTCAAAACAAAATTATTATTGATGTAATCGCTCCGGCAGTTCATATACTAAAAATGGAACGATACAAAGAAGATCAGCATGGCCCTTTTCCAAGGATGACACGCAAAATGGTGAAGCGTTTCACATTTTTAACACTTATCTGAGAAATGCGCTTAAGCTCCTAGTCTTAAAGAGTTTATTCTAAATCTAAAATTAGCCAAAAAATTCTTTGAAAATCTCCGTAATATTAAAAATCACTTCATGTAAATTAAAAGCGCTCCAGATAAATTTTATATAAATAATTCCCCTTTTTTCAGCATTCTTCTTTTGAAACGACATGTGGCGCCCCTCGACCAATGGTTTGTTAAATATAAGCCTTGTGTAAACTTGCCCTGTACCAAACTTGCCCCGGTCTCCCCGACTTCAAATTTTTCATTACTTATTATCTTTTCCATTTTTTAAAGAATCCTTTCACTTATCATTTTTTAACACTTAAATATAAGGGATTAACTTAAAGTTCATTATATGCAAAAGCATCCTGTACATTTTCGTTTCGTGTATAAAGAATTAAAATTCAGTCATACTAACTAACCTGTTCACTGTTTGTGTTTTTAAATTCATTTTTTTGTCCTTATTGCAATTATTGCTTTCAGCTTACAAAAATTGAAATGTTAAAAATGTCAGCCTTAATTAAAGATAATTAAAGGTATTAATAAAAGACTGGCGAACCAGCTGGTCGCCTTAGGCGGTTAGTTTTAAATAAAATTTGAGTTACTGAGGTTGGATTAGAGCAAGACGCGACCTTAATATAGCAAGTAAACAAGTTAGTATTCATTAACTTAAAAGAAAGTAAACTATTAAGACTCGATAATTATCATTTTACTTTAATTTAAAGGTTCAGATAATGAATCTAAATGTTACATTTCAAAAATGTACTCCAATAATAAGCATAACCTTCATTAAATTAGGACAAATACCTTTTCACTTAATCCATGGACAATCTGTATATTACTTTTGAACGTCCTGCCGCGTGACGTCAAGTTGAAAATGATGTCAGGGTACAACCATGGTCGCAGTATTCGGTACATAAAGCTGTCTCCGATTCTAATGAAGTTGAATAAGTACATTTAAGTAATAAAAATAGATAAGAATTATTCATTTAAATGAATTTTTGCCGCGGAATTTTCCGACGAATTATGTAAATAGTTTAACAAAAACCTAAATAAGTAGCTGAAACTATGATAAATTAAAAAAATATAAAGAGTCTTAAGTCTTTTTCAGCACAAATAACTGATGAATCGATTTAACTAAAGCCATAGTTCTGGCGAGTAGGTATAACAAAAATGGTATGAGCCACATGTTTATGTACCAATCACAATGCCTCTAGAAATAAATTCTGGAGTTAGAGTTAAGCCGTAGAAGACCACCGACTTAATAAGTAATGAAACTTTGCGTGCATGAATTCTGAAGCTGAAACGCGTATAACAATCGTGATTGCGATTTTCACCACTGTTATGTCGCGGAACGTGTGAGAAAGACTTCCGTTTTCTGTTTAGTTTAGTTATATTAACGTCCCATTTTGAAGCAACACGAGGGCTGGTTTAAGACTGACCTCGTAATTTTTAACCACGGTCAGATGATTCTATCTTACTTCTTATAATTTTATTTTGTTTCTTTTCTTCTAATTTTTTAAAATTTTATTTGTTATTTATTACATCTTATTATCTTTTTCATTTTTTGCTTATTTTTATGTATGTTTATTTATTTATTATTTATATCTGTATTTATTTAATCATTTATGTTTGTAATTATATATTATGTTGGTTGTTTGTGTTTTATTGTATTTATAATGAAATTTGTATTTTATATTATTTTACTTACATTGTTTTTTATTGTATTGTATACTTATATTGTATTGCATACTTGTATTGTATTGTATTAAAATAATATTTGTATTGAAATTTTCCTTCCCGCCGACTCGCGACATGCTTTACACCCTTCGGGTAATCAGCGTAGGCGTGGCAAAAAACAAATCCAATGGAACCAGTTATTCTAAAATACTCGTTTTTGTCTCTATGAAATTAAAAAAGCCAATGGCCTTTAAAAATACAAAAATATTTGGATGAGGTGGTTCTTCCACCAAGTTCCTAATGATCGCAGATACAGTGGGCGATGGGAGATATATCGTTGTGAAGAGCATAACTATTTTACCAGACCTAGAAACCCATTCATGGCTGAAGCTGACTCTTGTTATTTGTGCTGAAACGGACTTCGTACTCAAGCTGTATAGCGTATTAAATGTGCAATTGGTACCATTCCATTGCTCGTTTGCCAGCTGAATTTCATACAGAGCAAGGCATAAATGTTTTACAGCGCACAGTTTAGCGAACGTTGTTAGATATAGGACTACGCTTCCGCCTACTCACCAAGATTCCAAGCTGATTGTACAACTCTGTCGTTCACATTTCCAGAGAGTACGTTAGCAAAATCATTGAAACCCCGATGTGGAAAGGTATTGTCTGGTCAGACAAAGCCCGAATTTCTCTTACTTCATATAAATGACAAGGCCGGAATTGACCGGAAACAACTACTAGACCAATCCACAGCAAGAATAACTCAGACAGATGGTTGGTCAATCTTGCTATGGGAGATTTTCATATAATCATCGCTAAGGCCTGAGGATACCGTTCCATGACTGTGATGGCTGACTAGTTACATCCATCCATCGTGTCTATTTTCGCAAGCGGTGATAGACAGTTCTAACAAGACTCCCCCTGCCCACTACGTGATTTCAAGAGCATGGCTTAGAGTCTCTTTTCTGCTCTGTCCACCAAATTTCTAGGATCTCAACTAAATGGAACATTTGTGGAATGCCCTGGAAGGGTTCTTCGAACTCACAATCCACCGCGGTGTATGATATTAGTATGATCTGATAAACCTGTGGTTGGACTTTTCGTACAGCTTACTTCCAAATACATGCGAGAAATTTTGTAGTTCATGCCCACATGTACAGAAGCTGTTGTGTGAGCTGGGAGGACCACAACGTTTTATACAGCCAGTCATAATGTAATGAATATCTTAAAATTCTTTGCCCGCTCGTTTATATCAAAGGTACTGTTAAAAAGGTGCAATTGTGTGAATTGTGATAGCAATATCTATAAAAGAATGTTTGTCATAAAAAATCTTAATAATACAATTTATCATAAAAATAGGCACTTAGAGGTATAAGTTATCAGCTTTCTTCGCCATAATATACAAATGTTTCCAATTCAATAAAAAATAAAAACGTTAGTTCATATATTTAATACAATATTTAAATAAACATGAAATCTTTGTTTTAGGAAAATCTTAAATAAGGATCAACTGAAGAAGTTGGAAAATTTGAAGACTTACTCGTGAATTGCTTTAGAATATTCACAATTTTCGTCATTCTGAGCAATGATGGAAATTCCCATAGCAGTCTCTGAAATATTGAATAAACAGTAAAACCATGTAAAGTGTGAGCCATTTGTCAAAGAATAAGATTTTTTCACAATTAGCATCCAGTAAAAAGCTTTAAAAATAAATTCAAATTAAGGGAATAATTCCATGTTTCGGAAGCATTTAAAAATATGTTATTACAAACAATTTTTGTTCCCATATACTGAACAAATAAAAATGAAATACACACAATAAAAATTTCACTTATCCTGAGAATAATTCCAGAATTATCTAAAATTAAATTATTTTTCTGGATACTCACGACATATGACATCTAATGTACAAGAAGATATTAGTGGCAGGGCATCAATCCAAGATTCCGGGACCCGGAGTTGCAATTTTGAAACCAAAATTTCAGACTGCTCTTGGAACACAGGAATGAATTTCTCCAGAATGCAAAAATGGAATGTTGGCGTCAGCAGCTTCCGATGTCTCCGCCATTTTGTCCCTCTACTGCAAAAAAATTATTCGATTAATTAGAAATAAGATTTATTTTCAACATAGTATGACTTGAAAACAATGAAACTAATAATATGCCAGAAAAGTTACTTTCTCATCATCCCAATTATGTTTGCTACTTTCAAACTGTATAAAGCATTATTTGTCGAAGAATAAACGGATATTGCTTTTGGTTATTTGTAGTTAGAATAAAAGTCGATGGCAAATTAAGACATTTTAAGTTATGATCACATGTTTAAGCAAACAGATTTTGTTTTTGTAAATTTTACTTAAAAAAAGATGGATTCAGGTATTAAATGATGCTAGTGGAAATGCATAAAAATTTGCATCTCACGGTTTTTATTTCAGCTTTCTAAGATAATACAAATATATGAAATGTAACAAACAATCGATTCACGAGCCATTAGACCAAGCGATAAGACAATATCGCCAAACCTTGCTCTTTCACCATAACTATCCGCCAAACAAACTCGCTTCTAGAGAGAATGCTTTATCACAATATAACGACAACTGCCATTTTGTACGTCACAGAACAATATTTTTCCTGACGAGATCGTTTTTTTAATTCTGCTAGACAGCTGCGATTCAAGGAACAAAAGTGGAGTCTCTAAACCACTGAGTCATGCAATATTACTCATGTATATCTCCTAACATTACAGTGGGACATCTCTTTAGTATGTTTAGAATTACTTCAGTACTATAATTCTCTTCATATAAAAATGCATAACACTGCTTATAAAAAAATTTAAATGTTTATATAGCACATCAGTTTATTAATCGTTTTGTACCGCTCAATAAGTTAAGAATAATTGATGCACACGTTATATTAATTGTATAGAATCTATGGGAATATACAGAATCCCTGGCGTTATATTTATGACAGACCAGGGCATAACGAAAATATACGATACAAATATATAGGGTGGCATATAAATAAATTACTTTCGTTAATGACTTTTGTAACTTCAAGTGGCAAGGCTCGAGACTTTCGAAGCCTGCCTCAGACGGAGAATTTCCAATTTGCATTTCAATCTTTATTCGGAAGCGACGAACCTTGTCAGCGTAATATTTCTATAGAATGTATGCTTTTCAATAAAAGCATTTTAATAATTCTCTTTTAATTCTTTAACTAACTATCACTTGCCATTCTATACAGGGTGATTAAAAAAACATGGCCAAATTTTAAGGGTAGATCAGGCATAAGATAAGCATCCAAAATAACATAGGAAAACGGGTGCGTAAACACCATCTGGAGGCAACAGATGACATTTAAAATAATACATCGCTGACCAAAATTGCATCAAAGTTTTGAAATTTTGACATTTTTTTCGAATATCTGCTCGAACTTAGACCATATAAAGAATAGTTCTTAACTCACAATTTGAATTGAAGATTTGGTGACGAGGGTAATTAGGGGACCGACCAGAAATTGATGAAGTCGAAAAAGGATTTTTGCTCACCCCGTTTCACAGAAAGATGATAATGGTTTGCAACTTTCATCACTTCTTTTGTGTAATGTGCTCAATATCATCATTCATTTTCCGAAAAGTAGCACGACGAAAGATATAAAGGTATCTTTGAAATATTTTAAATTTTTCCGCATGTTTTTTGTTTATAACTTATATAGTTTTAAACCAAATTGTATGAAACTTACAGAAGATGTGGAAATATGTTAGAGAAATATTGTATTGAACTATAAAATAAATATCTTGAATATTAAAGAAAATGTGAACATTTGTGGTAAATTATTTTTACTGCGCATGTGCGAATAGTAGCGTAGTTTTTCTTTCATAACTTCAAAGACAGATATATAGGGCAACTTTTATAAAAATTTCAGTTAAACATCATTAAGATTCAGAAAGATATAGGCATCTTGGCCGATGGTTTATTTATTGTTTCAAATGCCATTTGCTGCCTCCAGATGGCTTTTACGCACCAATGTTCCTGTGTGATTTTGGATACTTATTGTATGCCTGACCTACCCTAAAAGTTTGGCCAAGTGTTATTTAATCACCCTGTATTGTATTTGAAATTATCAATGTATAATACCTTGGGAAAATATATGCAATATTAAAATAATTCTTACTTTACCTCCAAACGCCAGGTACTTTGCATATTATCTAAGTATTCTATAAAATACCTAATTTGCATACAATACTAGTAACACATAGAAGAAATGAATACTTCCTCCTTCCATATTATGTATAGTTGCCTGCTTGTTTATGCACTATTTTGAACAATGCATCGATTATTTTTTTAATTAAATTATTTAGTTACAAGCAATTTAAGAAAACTAAATGAATTGTAATGATATATTTTTTTTTCAAATTATATTAATATATTGAATATTTCTTCGCCTCTAACCTTTTTATATTTCGTAATCATTTGTAAACGACTGCAAGCTGACTGAGACAGTTTTATGGCATGGGGAAACATTCGTGGTATATTCTGGGAGCGCACATCATTGTAGAAAGCGTTAGGGTTTAGCTACATTAACCTCCCATTTTAAAGCAACTCGAGGGCTATTTTGGGACGGATTCGTAAATTTGAACCGCGGTCAGATCGCGAGGATGACGCCTGAGCTGGTAACCTGTCTCTAGGCTTCCGCACCCACCAGCGGGAGGACGTTTGGTCCACGACTCATATTTAGCGCGCACCAGGCCTATATACGCGGTGGATCTTGAGTGGAATATTGTTTCAAACCTCGAACCCTTCGGCCCGTAAGCCGGGACTTAGATCACCGCGGCTCAAGATTCTGTAGACCAATTTAAGTAAGCATGCATTCTTGCAAACCACATACAAGTGTTTTATTCTATGGGGCTGATAGCATTTTCAAGCATAATAGTGAGAAGTGTCAGACAGCTTAAGTTGTACGAAGTGTTTGAAAGAGCATAAGGACGAATTTACAGTAATTCTCTGAACCACAAATTCACACTCAATCTAGGATCTGCGGAAATCATCTCGATAGGGCTTTTTAATCATCAGATCGTTCACCACACACCCTCCAGCACCTGTAGCCAGTTTGGTTCCGTATCAGTGTGCAAAGCTTCCGGCAAATGTTGAGTCACTTTCATCACACCTACCCAGATAGCACGTACGTTTGCAGCACAAGTTTGATTTTTACTTGATATTATCTTGTCATGGCAAATTTGACGCGTCAAACTTGAAGCGAAACTGCTGCAAACTAACAATGTTAGCAAACTAGAAAAACGTAGTTATTAACGAAAATCGCTTTCTCTTTGATTTCAAATCATATTAAAAACACAAAATTTTTAAAAAATTAATAAAAATCAAGAAAAAGAGTTTAAAATAAATCGTATGCTCGATCTATTAGCACAATCTATCTTCTCCTCTCGTAGTAGATCTGGCCTAGTGGTTTAGAGCGTCATCTTAGGAAGCGGGAGGTCGAGAGTTCTAATCCAAGGTTGTGTGCGTATTTTGTTTTTGCTATAGTTTGCAATGAGTTGGACCTGACAAGTTTGCTGCAAGTTCGTCGCGTGGTGACTTCGTCGCTTCTGCAAACTTGTTTCAAGCTTGCACCCTTGTCATGTCAAATTTGTTGCAAGCTTGCAGATTTTCAGAGCAAGATTGCTGCAACTTTACTGCAAACTAAAATTGCTATCTAGGTACCTAATATAATAGAGGATTTGCGAGACCATCTTGATTGTGCTGTTCTTTCTTCGGATTATTCACCACACACACTCCAGCTTCTGTAAGCTGCACTGAAATCAGCATGGCTCCATATGCCTTTGAACACCGACCAGTAATTTATTGAGCCATTTTCAGTCCCATCAACTTGTTATTCGCATAGCGCATGAAGGTTACACTTCAAATTGATTGTTGATCACATTAATGTGCTTGAGTGAAACTCGAGTTTAGTAAAATAAAGCAAAAGTAATTCAATATTTCTTCTAATTTGCAAAAACAAACCCCGAAATATTCCTTACTTAAATTTGGTTTTCAAAAGTATTTGAATTATTTTCGTTAATTTTCCTTACATTCGTTTTTAAGTTGACAAAAAGGGTAGTCATTCTCTTTGTAAAACAAGATAAACAATCACTGTATTAATAAAGCACATGGAACTGTTATTTTCATTCACAAACCTTGTAAGGAGTCCAGTGCCCAGCCATGGAGCAATAAGCTTATATTCGCTGCCTTTCTCAATAAGTTCTGGATCACTCAATAAAGCCTGAAATATCGGGAATGTTAGATTACTGGATGGAAGACAATATAAGACTTACATCCTACTTATAGTGTGTGTAATTTCTCGGTTTGGAATTTGCGCTACTTTTTCAAATGCTTCTTTTAATATGTTATTAAATTATTTAAAAAATTAACCCCATTCGAAAAATTTGAATTAGTTTCGTAATTGCTAACTCTAATCTTCTTCGTCAAAGTTTATAAAACGTAAGTGTGTTAAAACAACTCTCCTAAATATTTTCCCATTTAAAAGTCGATACAAATGTCGTGGTAAAGTTTTTATTGTTGCAAAAATAAGTTATGATATATTTATAAATATTTTATCTCCGCTGTGGAAAACATGTAATTTTCATTACATATTTATTAGATAATATCAGAAACTGATTATTGTTTTCTAAAATATTCATTGAAAGTTAAACGATTTAAAATTAAAATAGTAAAATTAGTTTGTTTTTCTTATAGATTTGCGTGGATGCAGGCCATCCTGCTAATCATATAAATTCCAAACCAAGTTTTTTAAAAGCTAAATTTAACGGAGATATACAATAAGGAGATTAGCTACTATTTTATTTATTTCGGCTTCACTAATGCAAACTATCTATAAGTACGTTAAATTTAGAATGCTAGATTGAAAAAGACTAATTGCTAGCAGATACGATTAGTTATAATACTCTAATTAAGTTTGGAAACTTGTAGCATTAAACATAATAATTTTTTCAGTAATTTTTTATAAAACAACTACTGTATCGCATTTGGCACCCATTTGCATAACTCAGTGCAACTTAACCTAAATCATCAAGAAATCTTTGGTTCATTTAATTGAACGTTACGATTTTATCGACACTTTTCTTACCTCTACAGTTTCTGGTTTGTAGAAAACAATTGCAGGTTTAAACAGAAGAGTTGCTCACAATAAACCTGTCTTTCCATATAACAGACAAAAGGCCCAAATCCATTGAAGTCCCACTACAACATACAAAAAGCAATATAGTTATCTAGGAAGAAAAACGGTTTTTTTGTATTATCGACATAGATAAAATTCATCTTGTGTTTATATGCTTCTTGTAGCTTTACTTCCAAATGTCTGAGACGATTTTAACGAAACTTGATAAACATTCGTTGGCCGACTAAAAGTAATGTATGGGTAAAAATATTTTATTGAAGTGAGGAATGTTTTATGGAAGGAATACCATAAAATATTGATCATCAGGGGGAAAAGTATCAAATTATATTCAACGTATGATAATTAAACGCTAAATAAAAGCTACATATTGCTCTTTATAAACACTATGAAGAAATCAAAACAATCCTTAACCAAAGCAAAGGACAAAGATGGAAAAATGCAGTTGAGCATAGATTACACAAATACCGATCAATTGAAGCATCGGTTAACCGAAAGCATTCCAGTAGTCAAATTCTAACTCATATCTGACTGGGTTGATTAGAGAATATTCAGTATTTGAAAAAGACGACCAAGAAAACATTCAAGACTGGCTCGAATGTGATGCTGATAACCCTGGCTCTTAAGTACTGTCGGAAGGTGAAAGCATTGCCAATGTCATCGACGACGAAAAAGAGCCTAGCGTCAACGACCTTCTGAAAAAAAGGACCATGAAGTGAAGGCGCTTTTCCCTACCTTCATATGCTATGAATGGTTAGAACAAGAAGAAGAATGTGATGCTCTCCAATTTCTGCCTTTAAAATGTATGGGAGATTTAGTGATAAAAAACTCTGAAACCAAAAATAAGTATGTATTTGTAAGACATGTGATACCACATATATACAGTTCTGTGTTTAATATCACTGTTTATTTCTTTCAAATTGCTTCTATGACAGATACAATTTTTTTCTGTAAATGATTTTCTTATCCGAGAGATTAGTTATCTCAACACCCCCAACCCGCAATTGTTTCGGATAATCAATGCTCCACTGTATTTAAAAATAACTTGCACAAAACATGAAGTACATCTGAGAGCTATATTATATTCATGCATCTAATAATACTTTTTATCCGTGACTTTCAAAGAATAATTACTATCACTTTCACTGTGTCAGTTTGGTCGGCTATCCCCGATGAGCTTTGCTAGCCTATTTAATATTGCGAATCAGCAATTTCTTATCTCTTGCATTCTTAATTAAGAGTATTTCCCATTTCTCAGCAATAAAAACTTCCCATACTGATTC
>BGPR01013993.1:0-40295 GCA_013235015.1 Araneus ventricosus | reverse complement strand
ACAATACTTATGTAACCTTTTGTGGAGTATTTTATAAGTTTCGTATATTTTGGATGAAAACTCAAGCAAAAGACATGCGGGAAAATTTGGGATTTCTTAAAGAAACCTTTATATCTTCCCGTATATTCGTGCTGTTTTTGCGGAAATGTATGTAAATATTGTGCACAAACAAAACCATTGATAAAAGTTGCAACTCATTATCAACTTTCTGTGAAATTGGAGGAGTCGAAATCCCTTTTCGTCTTTATCACTATCTGGTTGGTCTCCTAAATGCTTTCGTGATTGAATTTCCAGTGTAAAATATATATGATACTCGATTGCATATTATACGATTCTCCACAACTGATTTCTAACCATGGTTTTCATATAAATTGCAAATTTCTCTCATTTTACGAAACGGTGCATACCAATTTTTGCATACCAGTGTATGATGTATATATTAACGACAAATTACATTTTCGAGTAATAAATGCAAACTGTTTAATGTTTTGTAGCAAATTCAGGAAATATTTAAGCAAGAGGTAGACAATTCTCAAAAATTTATTTTACAGTCTAATTGCAATGCACCTTCTTCTCGACTTACAACCATCCGAACTTTCGAAATCAAAATCAAAATAATTTCAGGATCTATTTTTGTTGACAGTTTGCATAATTGAGTACATGCTATATTTTTCATATTATGTACAATAAATATACGTATACTAGCTGTGTGGCCCGGCTTTTCATGGGCTATCACGAATAATAGGATATTCCCGGGCGGAGAGAAGTGAGGTCACGTGAGACCTTGGGATCCATACATTTTCATATGCCCCGCTACCGTTTTTCTCTACAATCAACAAATATTGTCACTTACTTTCCCTAACAAACGTTACGAACACCTTAATACAAAGAAGAAAGAAAAATGCATGAAAACGATTTTTTTCCAATGTTAATAAATCCAAACACAGAAGCTCGCTCAATAAGAAATACCAACTTCCGTTAAATAAATAAAAAAATGCAACACCGGATGCGAAAACTAATAATAGGGAAAAAAAGAATCCGCCGTGAATGAATTCACCATGCTGCCAATAGATGGCAGCACGTCAATTCATTCATTTTGACGTTTTGAATTAATATCTTTTTAACTAATTACAATTTCGGAATTTAAATAGTCGAAATGACTTCCTTGGATTATTTCCCATCTTTTGGTACTTTTAATAGGATGGATAGATACGATTTTTGCGGTTAAAGTACAATTTTTATAACCCGTTTGAATTAAAACTGTGCTGAAAAATATAAATCCCACTTACCACCTATTGGGCGAAAGGAAGTCGGTCGTCGATCGAGGAGGACTTTCAGGGAAATACATCCTTAATCACAGAAGGGAGTGACAACAGCATTAACGATGTGGAAAATTCATATCAACATATTGTTTACTTATTCTCGGTCGCAATGAAAACTACATTTGTTACTTTTAACAGATTGAAAAAAGTGTTTAAATATGAAATATGCATATTTTTTTAGAGTTTAGTTTATAATTTAAATATTTATTTAAATAATTTAATGCAAATCTAAAAATTCAGAGTTGATGAACATATGGAACTATAGTAAAAATATTGTATTTTTCTGTACGCTTGTAATTATTCAGTAATAACAATAAATGGACTTTATTGTTTTTTTCGCCTGCAAAAATTGAAATGAATAAAAAATTAAATTTAAACTATAATGCCTTAAAACAATAACTTTTTCAGGTATTTTCATTAAATGTGTGCTTATATTTAAAATTCTTAGATGAAGATTGTTAAAAATAAATGAAGTATCTAACTAAAACACCTACTTGAAAGAAAGCAAAAATTATTTTGTATTAACATGGTCTTGCATCCGTTTTTTGTATGTCACCAAATAGCAATACGGTATATTTGTTGTCAAAACGAAATTAAAAAATAATTATATTTTCTAGAATTCCTTACAAACTTTGAACAGATTTTTAGGAGAACAAACACGATATTTTCTCTAAAAACATGTCTAGACATTTGTTATTTGCAGTCTGTTATTAAAGCTTTCAAAAAAAATCTATATATATATTTGGGAGTGTCTGTATATTTCGAGAAAAAAATTCAAACTTTAAAATCTTCTGAGGAAAATTATTTTTATCATCAATCAGTAGACAATTGGAAGAGTTTAAGATCTTTGTCTATAACAGAAGTAGTTATATTAAGTTAATTTATTTGTTTACTGCATTTTATAAGGCATGCAAGGATCATCGCGGGGTGAAGGCTTATAACGGAAAATAGTCATTATCATCTAGTTGTTTTTCTCCCTCATAAAGTGACCTTCGTAGGAGAGCAGGCCTATAAAAATAAAAACATGAATATCTCAATTTAAATGTCAAGGTGAAGAAAGACAGTAAAACAAATTCTTATTACATATGGTGCGAATAATATCTGCATTTTAATGATGATTGTAAACATCGAAAATTTCGAATGCCATTTTCAATAAATAGTATAAAATTACAACCAGTTGAGTAAAATATTCTGATGTATTCAACTGGTATGAAATCATCACCATTTTTATTTAGTAAATGTACAACTGTTTTTTTTAAAAAACTATCTTTACTTCCTTACTACATTATTTTAATGACTTTGTTATTTGGCGTAGTTGAAACAAAAGCATTTCTTGCATCGGTGTATTGTTATAAGTGCACCATCTTGTAACGTTTCATTAAGCAGACGATATATTAATTAAAGTGACCAGGCATCCTAGTTTTGCCGGGACGGCCTCCATTTTCGAATTTTTATCCCATATTGAGACAATGAGTAATAAAGAGTTCATATTGAAATAAAAGATGATGATTGCGATTTAAAATAGTTAGCTTTTGTAGAATTTTTTAATCTCGGCTTTTACTAAAATTATATGTCGTTCTAATTTGGTAGGAGGAAAAAAAGTCGTAATCTTCATCCTCTCATCAAATTTATTTAATTTTTTGTGATTCGAAAAAAATGTATTCGCATGCAATGATTAGAATTATAAGATGTAAGATAAATTATGAATTGATTAAACCTTGGCTTTTGTGGCATCGCTTGTTCTAAAAGCCAAGGGGCAAAGATCTCCTGGATGTAAACTGTTTGCCCCGGACCCTACTCTTCTCCCTAGTTTAGAGCTTCCCGTATTGTAGTTAAGAAAACCTAACCATTTTATGTTACCGTATAATATAAAAACCCAAAACATTATTATCTGAATAAAGAATGCGCTTTTAAAGCCAGGGATATAAAATATTCATGGACCGAGCGAAACGAGTCCTGTTTTAATTCGAACGTTCGACATTTTGTTTGTTAGTTTTTTAATTTGTTTGTTATTTTTTAATTTGTTTGTTATTTTTTTAATTTGTTTGTTACGCAGTCGCGACCAAACGCGCCATTCAATTTTCTTCGAATTTGGAATGAATGTTCCTTGAAGTCATTAAAAACAACGTATGTGTAAGGATTTTTATTTTTTGATTCCGTTTCAATGTGGTGGCTGCTTTACTGGTTCTTTTTCATGTAATGCTCAGCTTTTTCCAACGATTCTAACTAAACGGAACGCCATTCATAATGCTTCCAAAAATGACATAATAGCAAATGACATTTAATTGTAATTTTGTTAATACCGATAAAGGATGTCATTTAATTGTAATTTTGTGAGAACTGATAAAGGGAGATATTTAATTGTAATTTTGTGAGAACCAGTGGCGAATCCAGAACTAGGGTCGGGGGGGGGGGGGCGGGGGCCATAAAAATTTTGTATCGTCATGACGAATATCAAACTTCATGGCTTATGTACACCAAAACACTTTAAATTTACAGACTTTACTCACATGACAATGAGAATCATAAAGAACACTACAATACTTTCGATAATTTAATAAAAAAAGACATTGAAATAACTAGCCAAAAAATGTTTTCGACCGCGTCAACGCTACAAGTACAAGTGGAATGACTAGAAAATTATGAAAATTTTCGAGCCTGTCTAGCCAGAAAGCAATGCTGTCACGTTTTCATTATTTTTTAAAAAAAAGGGAAATTAAGAACAAACAGTTGTAGTGATTTTAAATAAAAACAAGAATTCTGGTTTAGCTCTTTGGGGAGGGGGGGCTGCTGCCCGATTGCCCCCCGTATTCGCCACTGGTGAGAACTGATAAAGGGAGATATTTAAATGTAATTTTGTTAATAGTGATAAAGGCAGATATTTAATTGTAATTTTGTTAATAGTGATAAAGGCAGATATTTAATTGTAATTTTGTGACTACTGATTAAATCTTATATTTGAGTAAATAATTCACATTCGAAAAAATGAACAAAAAAAAGAGAGATAAAATTGGTTAAACCTTTAAATGCTATGATGAAGAGCAGGTCTTACAAGGGGAACACCAGGTACATGGGTCACCGATTTTTTCAAATTTTGTATATTTGTAGTATTGCCTTCGGAAAATACAACATTCAAACCACAAGTTCTATAACCCAGTAATTTTTGAGAAAATCAATCGAAAACTTTAGCGGATAGAATGTCAACCAGTTCGCTGCAAATTTAGTCCGAGATGATGGCGGTCGAGTGTATAGCGTCTGAGCTTCATAATCGCCGGTTCGAGTCCCACATTGAACTTTTTTTCCCTATCATTTAAATATTTTATAACGAATAATTTCTTTACATGCATGGATATTTATTGAATTTTCAACAGCGTTTAGTAATTCTGCTAATTTTTTGTGAAATAAAAATTTATTTTTTATAATTTTATTCATCACATTATATGAATTGTAATTAATATATTTAATAATAAAATGCATGACAATAAGAGATTACATACTGGTATACAATAATATTCATGACATACTGTTTTCAAAGCCTCATTAAACATTGCAAGTTGCCGGATCAAGTTTGTCACAGAGACACTAAAAACATAAATTCAAACGGCATCTACTGCACCGAATAAACCCAACTTTCCCGCAAACACAAGGTAATTGTATGTTTGCAGCTGAAAAGCAAACATTGTTTACATTGTGGAAAATTTCTCTTTCGTCACTCAATTTGCATTCGAACCACGCGTAACGCAACATTTTTGCAAATATCGGTGCCGATAATTGGTGATACAAGATGGAATGTATTTTGATGGCATCTTCACGAGATGCAATTTCTCGTTTGTTTTCAATCAAGTATGCACAATTCTGGAGGCGCTTTATAAAATTTTTAACCTGTCTGTAAAAATAAACGTTTCACGGCTGGCAAATTGGAGCACCTTTGGGGGGAATGAATTTAAATGTGCAGGTACCCAGGCCCTCATCTCATCCCACTCGACCGCCGCCATCTCGGACTAAACATGCAGCGAACTGGTTGACATTCTATCTGCTAAAGTTTTCAATCGATTTTCTCAGAAATTACTGAGTTGTAGAACTTGTGGCTTGCATGTTGTATTGTCCTAAGGTACTACTACAAATGTACAAAATTTGAAAAAAATCGGTGACCCATGTGCCTGGTGTTTCCCTTGTTAGATTTTTTGGATGCGAGGTCTACTATTCACAGAACTACTAATTTCTTAATGATTCTATACCACTTACGTCATATTCATCTACAAGGCGTTTTATGAATATCAACTGCGCATAAAAATTACTCAAATTACTGTCCTAAAAATACTCTACTGCAAAGTAATGTATTTGGCTCAAAGTTTTACCCACAAAACAAAAATAGAATTATAAACCTTATAATGTTTTGACTTATTTCTTAAATGATAATTTCTTAATATTTTATTAGACCCTCCGAGCATATAGATAAATATTTTGAAATATTATGAAGGTGGGTTTACGATAAATAATCAAGTTTGAAAATTGCTGGTGCTGTTAAAAATCTGTCAATGCATTATTTTCTCGCTGAATTTTGATATATCGTCCTTAGCTACTTATTTTATATTTAAAAAATTTTCTCACTTTTAATTTTCCCCCAAATATTACTATGCAGATAATAAAATATATGTACTAGTTACTAAATATACCTATGGTAATCGGCTTTGCAACTAACCTTATCGTATTAAAACACCAATATTATTTTTGAAAGAAAATTAATCTCTTTCTCTCCTGTTTATTTAGTAATTAAGAAAATCAAAAACATCTTCATCTTTTTTTATATCATTTTGCAACTTAATACCAATATGCTCCTAGATGAATAATCTTTTAATCCTTTTTAGTAGTAATCCTAAGTAAGCTGTAATCGTTCAAGTAGATTAACTAAATTTGAGATCCTTAATTACTAAACAAAATATTTATCTATAAATAAGCTCCTACAAAACCGTTCTGAAAATAAAATCTCTAGAAAAAGAAGAAAAAAACCCCCCCTATATTCGAAAATATACTGTACGCTACAAAAGAATACCTATATTAAAGAAGACGAGAAATTTTTTTTTTCCAAGACGATTATTTTGTATGTTACAGTGATCTTCTGCTAACATTCATAGCTGGTTTACCTTTGACTTTATTTTTACAAATTGGCTAAACTTTATTTAACGGCGGGAGAACCAGATTTGACAATTCTGAGCCATTATTTTGTCCAAAAATAGTCAGTAAAAAATATTCAGCGTATTATTTAACCTCGTCCTTACGGGAGGTACAAATGCTTTAACATCAGATGATGAAGATAGTTCTAATCCCATTTGATCCAGCATATTTAGCCAAGTTCATGAGCCAAAAGATTCATGATAAGGAAGAAATGTGGCATCTTTTTGTCAAAGCGACCTTGGACACCTGAGGCAGAATTCTGATTTAGCTCCAATGCATAACTTCATTTTAATTCAACCTAACAAGCATTAAATGCTTCTAATTTAATACTGTCAAAATGCAGCGAGTTGAGTAACTCAGATTGAATGTAAGAATTTTTGTGTAATAAAAGTTGTTTCCTTTTTGGAAACAGGGTGTATTTCACCCTCTGAGACATATTTTTTTGCGTCCTATCTCGAAAAGTTACAAGACGTAAGATGACGTATAAGGCTCCCTAAACAGCAAAAAAAAGTTGCCCTGCGTAACTTGCATTAATCCACGAATTAGAATTTCCAAACAGAAATCTAATACCATCCACGTGCTTTAACTCACGACAAAAAAATGATTCCCACACCTGAGGGTCAAAACAAATAATCCTTATTTTTGCACTTTCAAGGTTGATCATCAACCTCCAAAGCATTTTTCTTTCTCCGTGACCTTTGAACTCATGCTAAAACTACCATTAACGATTTTGGGGGATAAAACCGTTATCAAACAAAAACCTGTTTATTTCCCAATTATATTAAGAGGATCCCCCAAGTAGGTCATGATTTGGAAGGCAATGTTGGATTTTCCTCGTCAAAACGTTTGCTATTAAAAGTAAATAGCATTCGCAAACTTATTTCGTTTATGATAGCGTGAACGATAATGATTTATAAATGCCCTGAAAGATCTGATCATAAAATCATTGAAATAAAGGCAAGGACGAATAGTATGGGTGCAGCATTATCTCTTGTTTTTTCAGGGTAAATCGCTGTAAGAAATTAAATCACTCGTGTGAAGTGATATATTCTGATGCATTTCGTGTTTTCTGTAACACGAGTAGAGATATGTAAATGTAGATTTGCTGACTAGCACCTACCCTGAACCAAATGAATTTCAGCATGGCACCTTTATACAGCATGTTTTATTAAAAATCGAGGTTAAGTCGTGATATTAGAAAAAATAGATTTTCTTACGTTCTACTAAGGGATATAAAATAAAAAGAAACCCGAATGAGTAAAGAAACAAATATAATAAAAATAAAAATAATTAAGAATTATTTAGTGTGTAAGAAGTAGAACTTTTTCCCTTCAAATTATGGAGATCGAAACAAAACCATAAAACCGTAACGTGCCAAGAAAAAACTCGCTAAGTAAATTGGAATTTTATTTAGATTTATGGACGAGTTTTCTGTTTTCTCTATTTGGGGTAATGTAGGACTTCCATCATACCTATAGGCTTCCGGTGTAATGCTTCGTCATTGGAAATCTTCAAAATTTCAACACTCTGTAAATGTTGACTAATGTTTAAAGTAGAGTTTTTCAATGCTATAACTTAAGAATACTATGAAAATATTAAATTTGATATTCTCATTGTTGCAGCTCTCAATGCGAGAGTCTCATTTGGTGGTTAAACTTTTAACTAAACGATTTAGATAATCTCTGGCGGGTAAATGTTTAACCAAATGATTTACCTAATTATATTTCAATCGTTCCATTTGAAAATTAGCCGTTTTAAGAGCCGTTTTTTCAGATGTTTTAGATAAAAAAAATTATTAAGAATACAAAAAACACAGAATTCTACGCTGTAATAGAGATCGAACTGGTTCTAGCTTGGCTCTTGATGCAGTTTCAAATGAATTTGGCGATTGTTATGTCGGAGGGTTACCTGAAAACGGTTTGTGAATCCAAAATAAACAAAACAGAAAACTCGTCCATAGCATTTTTTAAAATTTTCAAGGAATGTTTAAGAATTTCCTGTCTCACGATTTTATTTGTGTCTTAATATCCTTAGAGTATTGTTTCAGTTCCTCACGCTTTCACCTTTTTCTTTTAACCTCCACAATCTTATTTTTTACATTTTTGTACATTAATATTTTTTTTATCTTTTAATTTTTGGCATTTAATATATTTCGTATAATATAAGATTATCTGACGATCAAAATATTCATGCTCAAGGGCTAATTTTCATTTCAATAAAAAAAGTTCCAAATTACTCGAAAACATAATTTATTTTTCAACATTATAATTTTACATTTAGAATCATTATAATTTCAGATTTGTTCAAATAAATGTATGATGTTAGCAAATCTTTTAAATTATTACTATAAATAATAAATAAATAAATTTATTTTAGTAAATTAAGCTTCAGAAGAAAGACGGTTCAAAGACAAAGCTTGAGATTTTAAAAGAATTTTAATTTATAAAGCTGAATATTATAAGATTAAGGAGATCTGTTTATTTTCGGACTAGAAATGAAATTATGAAAATATAAATTTATGTCTAACGAAATGCATGAAGAGAAAGCTAGTATTAAAACTACAAATTTTAACAAAAGCACACATAAAGGTGATTAGAACTTTGAAATAAATATGAAAAGAAATTATTCACAGCTCTTTTACAGTCATGGAAAAGCGAAATGTTTGCTTTGTCGAACATTAATTCCAACTAGAATGAGTCAAAATATCCCGACACTGATTCTGTTAGCTAGAACATATATGAACAGTTTCAAATGTTTTATTTTCTCACAGAACATTCAGTTTAAATGTTAAATACAAGGTGGAAGTGTGTAAATTAAAATCAAAAATATTTTTCTCAAATAAATTCACAAAACAGTTCTAATTACTTGCACCGTCTAAAGACAAATGCGATACATTTTTGAAATTCGAAGAAAAGTTGGAAGTTTAATTTTGAATTACATGGACGTATGATTATCAAAGAAAGGAAAATGACTTTCAGATATAAAATCACAAAGATTAGTTATTATACACAATTTTAAAAATATATTTGCTGTGGCAGTGCATACAAATGGCTTTATTCCATTACATAGGTTCCTGTTCCATAAAAAGGTTGATTTGATTTGCTATCTATATGATTTTCCAAGGCCCGGACATTAGGTGCAATTGAAAATAACAGTAAATAGTAACATAAATCAGTAATTAAATACTCTTTGAACTTAAAAACCTTTTTGAATTACGTAACGACCTCCCAAAAACTGCTAGCTTTAATAGTTTAAGAAAATTAGTAATAATAATAAACATTAGTGAATGTTCTTCCATTAATGAAATTTTTGAAGTTCTAATCAACTTTATGTATTTTGTGTGAACTCTTAAAGGCCCAGTTTTGCCTTTAAGCAACATACCCAATTTTTGTCTTCTGAAATTTTGAGAATAAGATTTAAGCTCTAATACTTGTTTCTGAAAATAGGATATATACTGAAATTTTTATTAACTGAATTTAAAATATATAGGTTGCAGCCTGAGTGCTGATAAAAACTATAAATAAATTGATGTTTTTCACTTGACTCTGCATTTGTTTAGCTTTGTTTGTACGCTTGAGAATACCGTATTTTATTCTATAATGTTGAGGGAAATTCTTTATCTGTTTTATTATTTATTTAAATTCATGTGTGTTTGACATTATAGAATTTTATCAAGGAAATTTTTTTCCTGAAATAAATCCCAGTGTTGTCAGCTGGTAACAAACTGTTTTTTAGCCATAAATCATACTTAAAACAAAATAGGATTTTTAATGTATTTTTCCCATGTTTTATTCAAGAAATGAAAGTCAAAATATATATTAAAATAATTTTTTAAAAATCGGGCTTTTAAGGGTTAAATCTTGCTTTTATTTGCTAGCTTTCCTTGATTTATTTCGTTAGATATAACTTTTTTATATAACTTCATTTATTCAACAAGAGTTTATGGATAGAATACGATCCCCCGTCAGATGAATTTTGTTTCTAAAAATTTAATTATTCATTAAATTTGCAAAATTAGTTTACAAATCAAAATATTTTATTTAATTTAAGCTGTTAATAAACGAAAAATATTTAATTAGGAATGATAATATCATTTTTAAGAGAGGAAATAATTAAGGTTTGCTTGCCATTTTTCAATAATTATGATTTCTTTTTCAGAATTTAGGCGAAAATGTTCATACTTTTGCAAGGAAATTACTTTCTGTTGGCATGTCTGACGTTCTTTGTTATATATTCTGTTCATGGCCAAGATGAAAATCAGAATGCAAGTTCCTTCATGAATAATCAGAAAGTTAGTAATGATCTCGAACAAAATGCCGCCTCATGGTTTGGATCGAGAGTGCACCCCAATTTGACGAATCGGGAATTTACTGCGGTTGTTTCTGAAGGAAGTCGGCCAGTGGATGAAAATAGCATAGGGAGAAATAGCATTTATGGAAATAATTTGGAATACGGTCCACGGATGACCACTCTGAAACAGAATCAAGAAACTATTTCTAAGTTTCCTTTTTCTCGATTTTCTAACAGAAAAAAGGTCAAAGGAATACAAAAAATGAAGACAGCCTTACAAAACGTACGCAAAAATATATCTAGCACTTTTCATAGTATCGATGGTCAGCTGCGTAATGTTGGATTCTCCAGTGGTAACACTGTTCGTGTGAACTCCCAATCAAAGGAATATTCAGGCATGAATAAAATTAGCAATGTTCCTCACATTCCAAAAGAATTAAGAAGTAATCAGGAGACACCTGTTAAAAGAAATAGAGTTTTGACAAATACTTTAAAAACTATAGCAACCAGAAAGGGAGTTATAGATTCGAAAGGAAATCTACCAAGTAACTCTTTAAATGTTAACGATCCTGTCAAGATTTTATACGAAGGAAACGAAACATCCATACCTTGCTCTTGTTCCTGGAGCAAAGAAAAATGCGGCTGCATTTGCAATGATTCCTTGATTTACGACGATTTCCAGGTAAGATTTTTAAAATCTAAACATTTGTGTTAAATTAAGTACATTGCCCAGAAGTTCTGTTCTATTAGCAGCAATTTAAGACTGCACCTTCTACAGAGTGTTTTTACTCGGTGAATTTTCATAATATCATAATAATAAAATTATTAAAAAGATTTTGTAGAAAAGTAAGTGAATTATATCTCAAAACATATTATATTAACATTTTTACTTTCTCTTAGGCGAAGTATAAAAAGTATTGTAACTGTAAAGTAATTCGGTCTGCAGTTTTTATGAATCTCTTCGTTTCAGACCTCCCTCAGCACGAAAAAAGAATCTATTTTTGGGAATAATGTCTGTCTCTCAATGAAGACAATAACTAAAAAAAACCCCGAACGTTTAGTTTAGTTTAGTTTAGTTTATTTTAGTTTAGTTATAGTAACGTCCCGTTTTGAAGCAACACGAGGGCTATTTGGGGACAGACCTCGAAATTGTGAACCGCGGTCAGATGACGAAGACCCACTGTCCAAACTTCCGCACCTCACCAGTAGCTAATGGCTTAAGGCGCCAGGCCTTAAGCCATTTAGGCAGGCTGGCACGGAGTGGGTTGTGTATTCGTACCACAACAGCGGGACAAAAACGGAAGGGGCTAGATGGATGGGTTAGGAAAATAGTTTTATCATCAGAATTGTAGAAAAGTATCAGATTTGGGAGGAAATAGTTTTATCATCAGAATTGTAGAAAAGTATCAGATTTGGGAGGAAATCCCTCACAAGGTTTGACTCTGTATCTGTTTACCTATTCATATGTACGTGATACGGCACTATAACTCAAGAATTCAATGATCTAGAAAAGAAAGGAATTTTGTACGTCGTCCTGCCACCAAGGTAGTTGGTCTGTATTCAGTTCTGAACCCAATAAGTCAAAGGAAAGAGGCACTGTTGGAGAATACCTATTCGATTCTCTTCACTAAACTGCGTAGTTGAATCCAAACCGCTGCATACTGTGGAAGTGTAAGAAAAGTCGAGGGGAGAAACTCCTCTGGGTTTTGCTGTGTAAACTGCATAAATTGCAGAATCATAATCATAGAAATTTGAATAAAATTAAAACAGAGCATACCGTGTTTTTGTTGCTATCTTAAGATCAAAGGATATGGATAATTTATTAGACTATGATAAACATTGTACTTATACCATAAGTGGATAAGAAGGTTCGGTGAACATGACTTACAATTCTTATCTGAGTTTCAGGGAATAAGAAAAAGATCTCACAAACAAATGAAATAATTAACAGAGCTTCCTTTTGTATTTTGCAGGAACTTTCCAAAGCTTTCCGCACATGCTCGAACTTTTCCTTCGCAATCACTGGAGGACAGCACTTTTCCTTACCACCCAATCTTTTTTCTCAAATCGGACAAGTTCAGAATATACACCTGAAGATAACGAATTCAACGTTCGACTACCTGTTCGATGCCACACCTTATACTTCCGCTTTCAGAGGAGTGTCATTTGAGGGCACTGCTTTGATCGAACTATTGGGCGTTAGAGTTCGACGGGGCTGGAACTGGACACCCCTAGAGTACCTGAACTCATCATCGGGAGCAGGGGTGGAAATTAAACTCCAAGGTTGCGGTCTCAGGCGACTGTCATCGGATTTCGGCAAAGTGGCAGACGGAAAGGTCAGAACTGCCAGTATATCGGATAGCAGGTTAGAGATGATTGGAAGTGGGGCTTTTTCAAGTTTCAATGATCTGACACATTTCATGCTGCCAAGGAATCGTCTGAGATCTATTAAGAGAACTGATCTGCCAATGGAACCTTTGAACCTCGAAGAAATTGATCTGAGGTTAGTGATAACACCATTTGTTTTGTTTGCCATCAGAAGATTATTGGAAATAGATTTTGTTGTATGAAACTTAACATTGAAATGCCAGTATTTTCTGAAACTAATAGTTCATTTGATGAATTGAAATTTAATCTTATGTGTTTATTTGATTTTGTGTGTGATTTAATTTCACCTTTGAATGTCGCAAAAATTTATTTCAAGTTAGTGGCAACTTTTTTTTGTTTTGCTTGCCATCAGGAAATCATAGGAGATAGGTTTAAGATAAGAATTTGAAGGTTTATTTTTTAGGAAACTTAATATTGAAATGCCGATATTATTTGAAATGAATTGTTTACTTGATGAAATGAATTTCATTCTGGTGCATTTTATTTTTTCTTATTTGTACTGTCGATTTTGCAGTTAAATTTGGAAGAAGTTTGTTGATATTGGGGCACTGTTTCTGTGATTTCAAAATTTAGTTCTTGCCTTGGATTTGGTGAGGTATAAAGGGCTAAGGCCATTAGTAAAACGGGTATAGCTCTTCTTGAGGTACAGAAATGCTATTTCCAAGGGCTTAAAGAAATTAATGGTTAATTTAAAAAAAATTGGACAATATTCATTAATTCCTTTTTTGGAAATATGTGAAATGAATGTCAAATTACCATAACTAATATTATTTAGCCAGTGAATTTTAGTGAGTTATACGTTCATGAGCTTCAACAGCTCTGAAAATATCTCTAATTACATGTGCTGGGAACAATATCAACCAATCTTTTGCATTTAATGTTAGAATTATACATAATAGTTAGAATTATACTTAATGTTAGAATTATACATAATAGTTAGAATCATACATAATGTTAGAATTATACATAATAGTTGGAATTATACATAATGTTAGAATTATACATAATATATCAAACAGGTGAAAATTACTTCCAAGATCAGAAAGTCGAGCATATGAGCTCTTCTTCTCTGTAAAATTCAATAACTTTTGTTTTACTAAAAGCACCTTTTTCTCCATTCTGTCTTGTCTTTTATTTAAGTAGTTTTATTGTTCTAGAAATGTCTTGCTTATTTGTTAACGTAGGATAGAGCAGATGGCATTTATAAAAATTCACTCTAATATTTCTTTTTCTGCCTCCACTTCTGTATGTATTTTATGAATTCCGACTTTTCGGGTTTACGTTCAGCAGAAGTTTTTTATTGAAATATATATTTCACATTTTAGCAAATTAACTTATAATTAAGCAAAAAATTATATCGTGACAAGCGTAGCAGGTAGAACCAGAAGTTCGATGTGCTACTCAGTCTGGTACGATGGGCTCACATGTACGCACTGAAGTTTAAAACTTATGTTGTACGTATACACTTATTATTTTAAAAATCCTAAAATATGTAATTCAGAAAAACGTTCTGCTCTTTAAACACAATACCACTTGTATTTTTTTGGATTCATATTGAGAATAATTCTTTATCTAGAATTTCGCATACATGATTATTTCAGAAGGCAATAAAGTAATTTATAGTCATTTTAGATGATCACATAACTCTTTGGAAATAATCTGGTTAAAAATGTTCTTGTGAGCCATCTAAGAAATAGGGTCAACTACCAGAAAGTTTTATCAGAACGAAATAGCATTCATTAGATAAGCAAAACGAATAAATTCAAATAACACACATTTTCATTTATAATTAATAGTGCAAAGCTGAAAAAATGCAAAAGTCTAAAATGTGTAAACAAATAAATATACAAAAGCACTTTAAATACAACAAAAATAGCTTTTTTTAATGAAAAACTGTACAGAAAAGTTTATTTTTAGATTAAAATTATTTTGATATGGAAATTAAAAAAAGCCGCATAAATCATCTCGCTTCGTTTTCTTAAAATTTATAAGCAAAATAATATTTATCATTTATGATAAAAACTTTTAATAATGTGATTATTTGTACTGGATGTAAAATTTAATTAGGTATCTCTAACTGATCGTACTTTCATGTTAAGTCATACGTATATGAAAATTTAATAGTAATTTTGATTTAATTTTTAAAACAAAAATGCTTATGAAATAACTTTTAATAAAGTGAGAATTTATAACGAATGTAAAAATTTATTTATAAAACTGCTCATATTTTAAAATTAAATCCTTTACATATGAAACCATAATTGTAATTTTGTGCAAAATGTAGATTTATTCTCTAATTTTTGTCCATTTTAAAATAAAATGCTTTCAGAAGCACATTAAAATAAAATTAATTAGTAAAATCTATATTTCTTTCTTTCTTGATATTTTTAAATAAAAACAGCAAACTATGTATATACGGGTTTCTATTCCTTTTGGATGATACCACCTTTTTTCTCTAAATTAAATTTCAGACAGATTTAAAAATGGGCGCGAAACGTATATAAAAGTATAACATATCTAGAAATAAGACAAACGTATAATAGACACACTTGGAAATATAATCGTAATTTACTGTATAATGTAAATTTAATTTCTATATTTTTGTCCACTTTAAAACCAAATGCTGTTAAAATGAATTAATAAGTCAAGAACTGTACTTTTTTATTCTTGAAATACTTTAATGAAAGAATAAATTACACTAACTTGGTCTGACTCCTCTTTTTATACTTCTGTTGTGTGTAAGGAATTGGAATTTTATAATTGATTTTTCACTCGTTTTCTGATGTGCTGAATTTTTGAAATCTTGAACACATATATTCTCGATGACAATATGCTATTTTAATGTTTTCAGAAGTTAATCAATTAATTTAATTAAGCTTGATTCTATACGAGTGGCTCCACCTGGCTGTTAAACTGAGAAAAAAATGTTTCAAGATTCTATAATATTTATAATAATACTTATAAACATTATTATAAATATTAAACAAAAAGTGCAGGTTGTGACAAGATAATGTGAACACTTTTGGATTTCCATATTTTTACGAATATCTCCCGAAGGCTGCATGGATTTTCCTTTAATTTCGACCATGTGAAGAATAGGCTTGAACTCACATTTTATATTGAAGATTCTGTCATGTGGGCACTTAGGAGACAGACTAGAAATTGATGAAGAAAATGATTTTGGTTTATCCTGTTTTATAGAAAGCCGATAATGATTTGCAATTTTCATCAATAGTTTTGTTTGCTGTGCGCAATACTTACATGCATTTTCGTAACAGTATCACAAACAAAACCCTTATTCCGGAAAACAAAAAGGTTTTTTGCAAAAATAAAAAAAATCTTCATGCTTTTTGCTTATAATATATAGAGTTTTCAACCAAATTTTATGAAATTTACAGAACGCGTGTCAATATGCCATCTTAGTGTTATATTAAGATTTAAAGTAAATACTTTGCACATTTTAGGAAATATGAGTATTTGTAGTAAATAATTTTTAACTGCACATGTGCAAAACAGCATAATTTTTCTTTCAAAATTTCAAAGCCAGATATAGAACACAGCTCATATAAAAATTCCAGTTGAATGCTGTCATGAAGATTCAGAAAGATATATGCATTGTAGCGAGCTGCATTCCTCTTTTTCTCCAAGAGAAATAAAAGGTGAGGGTTTTTCCACAAATTGACAGTTTTTAAACCTGAATCTTCGAATAGTTATGTAAAATCACGTAATTTACTGCAATTTAAGATATGTACTTAATTTATAAGTGTATATGGGCATTCAGAATACTCAACGTATATACAATTCAATATAACTATTCGAATTCAATCGAATTATTTCATTATTTTCTCACCCACCTGTAGAAAACAGTTAAGATTTAAAAAATTCTTCTTTTTTTGTACAGGCATCAAAATTTTTTCAAAAATTATTTTTATTAAATTTATTGATGTTAGCAATTCGTTTTCTCTAAAGTAAAAACCAGGCGTATTAAATTATGGATTGGTATTTTTTATATTCTTCAGTGGAACGGTTCAAGAGATTTGTTTAAAATAACTCACTCGCGACTGTATTATAAACACATATAAAAAGGAATCCCCAAAAGTATCATGTTTATGAGAACATCAGTGTAACAGTCTAGACAATAAATGCAGCAGAATAACTGAGAAAAACAGCACCATTTGATTTCTCTTATATATTATTCACATTGAATGTGGGACAAGAAAGTCAAATTAAATCTAACGATAAGGAAAATGTAAGAAGTGTTATTCAGCCAAATTATTAATAATGAATATGAATCTAGATGGAAAAATCAATCAAAGTTATGCACATCCCCCGAGTATACCTGTTATTCTTGAATGAAGACGACATGTTCTATTTATTTCACTCTAAGAAACTTTCCTTGAGTTCGGGTGCTTCCAGCACTACTCATAATGACAATGGTTTAGCAACTCACGCAAGAAACACCGATCATTACAGAAAATTATTCTTTTCTCGTAAAGAATTTGGAAAGCACTTGATTTTTCACTTTATCGTAATTTGATTTGGCAATCTGATCTTGCTGTGGAAGGACTCAACGATTATTTATGATTTGTTTGAGTAAAACTTTAGAATTTTTGATTTCATTAGTACTAATGTTGTTTACATGGATCATTTTACTTTCAAGTAGTACGCATAAACTAACTGGAAATGGTATTTGTTGTGTTAGTCTTCTCAAAGATCTTTACAAGCAATGATACTTTTAAAACTTGTAAGAAGAGGATTTTTTATTTTTTTACCCACAAATCCGAATTATAAACAGGTCATTTAATGAACCGCAATCAGCAAACTATCATAAAATCAAACGAAGAAACATTAAGAAGATTCTTCAATATGGTATGGAAAGAGAAAGTTCCGTGATAAATTAGCAGGAATTTGTTTGCTTTTTATCTATTGCTTATAAATGAAGATCACATGCATGTAAAGATTCTTGCACAGAAAATGATAATTTAGTTGGTGCTTTTTTTGAAAAAAGTGCTGAAACCAACAAGTTTATTTAAATAGATAAGGAATCATCCTTTAGAAGAGGAAATGTTAGGAAATTCTTTGTAACCACTAATAAAATAGCTTTCAGACTTAATGACTTTTTATTATTTTTAATGAAGATGTTCGTGACACAGTGCACTAATTTTCTATCTTTTATAATGCTAAATTGGCACAATAATGTTAATTCATAGGATGTTAAATTCGTAAGAAGACGATTTATATATTTCGTTTTAAGTAATAATTAATCCCTTTCACAGTTCAATGGCTTGTTTATTACTTTCATAGAAATCTAAAGAGGAATTTTATATTTTACTGTTAATAACGTACAGAAAGAACTAGAAAAAAAAATAATGAAAAGTTCCCTACTCTTTCTAATTATCCCCTATTTAAATTTTTTCTATGCAAAAGCAATTGGTTAGGACCTAAAACTCAGTACGGATTTAAAGTACGAGCAGAGATCCATGATTGCATAAAAATTTGAGTTATTTATTTTTAAAAACACATTGACGAAAAAATCCCGACATCAAATCAGTGAAATTAATGCAACATGTTTATTACAACAAAATATGGAAGTGATTACGATTTCAAGAATATTGACGGAAAAAAAACAAAGAAATAACACAACATCAAAACCAACAGTAGCAGATGTAAAATGTGACAAAACTGCTTTTGAGAAACTTATTGAAGCCACATTACTGAATTCGGGTTTGAAATTGTGCACATATTTGATCGTACAAGAGTTGGATGCCATTATGAGATTTCAGATTGTTGCCCAAGTTCAGAGAGATCATCAGAAATCGCTGCAGGAACGTAGAGAGAAATGTCCTTCCAATTAAGTCCCACTCATGCTCAGCCAGAGGTAGAACTGGTGATCGAGTTGCGTAATGGAGTGTTGAAATTTCTAAAGGGACATTATATTGAAATTGCAGTATGAGGTTAGTATTTTTACACTGGAATTAGCATCCGTTCGTGGACGCCATCACAAAGAGTAGTATCATAATTCTGATGCCTCGCTGTGCAACCAGCATCATCGGAATAGTAGCGAGGTAGATCCTGTTGTCATTAGAAATCACTAAATAAACCAAAATGCGACGAATGTTCTTATTCACTTCCCAAATTTTTTTCTGCTATTCTGTAAAGTTACTGGTATTGTTTCATGGCTCTTTTACTTTACCATGCGGTGGCCAGCTTAATTTATATTATGAAGCAAAATAATGTTTATAAGCCAAAATAATAGAAGGAACACAAATTTTATACTGTATCAGAATTTTTTGTAAGTAATATGTACTTTAACACCATCCCAAGGAACCGTTCGTGGTCTGTACACTCCGTGATTGATCTTCGTAAACACTACATCAAAAAATTGTGAAACATGAATTTACATCAAAAAGTGTGATTGGGAATGTTACTATGTCCGAGATATTTTATAAAGGCAATTTCATAGAAGAAGTCATAAAAATAATAATAAAAATATATAAATGTGTCAGAAAGCTCTGAACGTATTTCTTGACAATGTGTATTATGTTTTTACGATTTCACAATTGTATTTAATCATTCATATTGTTTGCATAAAACGTACGAATAATATTTTAGCTGTAATTGTTCAAATCTTTATCGAATTAATTACATACATCATAACAATCCTAAAAATTCCAGGACGTTTATATCATTCTATTTTTAGGAACAATCAGTTACAATCGTTAGAAGCTGACCTGTTCACTGAAATGCCATCTCTGCAAACAATTTCATTGGCTGGAAATCCTTTACGTGTTCTTCCTGAAGCAACATTCAGCAGTGTCATTGGTAGAGCCTCGGTGCAAGGATTATCTGGTAATATTTCTTTCTGATTGATTTGAAAGAATATTTATTTTCTGAAAATATAATTTATTTAAAATGTAATGATCAAAGGGTCCGTTTAAATCATATTGGTGTATTTAAAAGAAGCAAAGTTCATACGAAATTAAAAAAAAAATCTCATACATCAATAACAGAAGATATGTGTTTGTGTCTGCTGGGATTCTATAATGTAGAAATTAGAAGATTTAAAGCTAAGTGGAACCAATCAATATGCTGTTATTTAATCCGCCAAGTTTGCATAATTTATACAAATTTCGATCAGAATAATAAAACACTGGATGATTTCGCATAACCATTTGGAGTACATTTTCCGAAATTCGACGTTCTTTTCATTAACTATAAGTTTATGCGAAATTCCCATGGCTTTTAGCAATTACCTATTCACAACTTCCGAAATGATTCTCACACAAATATTAATAATACTATATCAAAAATCTTTGAATTTACTTTCAGATTATTCAACAACAATGACGTACATCTTAACAGTGAGTAGGTCATAGTTGTGACGCATTTTTGTAAAATATTTAAGTAGCAGTTTAAATTTTTAATTCGCTTTTTAAAGTATTTTTTTATTAATGTTTGTGTTCTTTATTTGTAGAACAATCTAAAAATATCTACCTGAAAACGCCAAGGTTGGCTGTAGTAGTCTTTTCTCTTTCGTTTTTCTTCTATGCATGAAGATAAGCCGATTTCTTTAATCAGTTGGACTAATTTAAATTTGATCAGCCTGCAGCATAAAATTGCTTTACTCACACTGGCGTGATTAGATGGTAAAATTGCGCAGCATTTGTATTTTCGTTTGTTAGCCAATCCGCCATAATTACGTTTTATCTTTATCTAGGAAGTTAGTTATAGTGATGTCTACAGAAATGAATTTCTTAAAAAAATTATAAACAATATTTATATTTTTAAAATTTCTGAAGTAAAATAATCCTTTTCATAGCGTTTTTATTTTTAAATGTTAATGATAAAAATCTGGTTAATCTTTTATACTATCATATTCCCCATTTTATAAAAAACACTTTCATACAGTATGAAATATGCATATAATAAAATTTTTCATATAATACACCTTTTTCATAATTTATATATTTTCTGATAAAACTAAATTTAGCTTGATACGCGCGGTATTTTGTATTTGGTAGAAACGGCTCAAAACATGCTAAATGTCCAATTCTTTTTCAATGCTATAAATTCTCCGGATAGTTGAATTCAAACTGATATTTTTCAATATAGCGGTCGCAAAAATTTAATCATCAATTATTTATTTTGAATGTCTATTTTAAAAATAGCCTTATTAGAATCGACGAATATAAATTCCTGAAAGACACTAATCATTCTCGAATAAATTATAAGAAAAAAACAATTACAAGTGCTACCGTTAGTCTTGAATAAGTAAATTAATAAAAATAGAGCGATTCATCATTGAAAATTCAATCCTCTTATCATACCCAATTACAAATCAAGTTATTAAGAAGAATTATTGAGATAATTAAAAGCAAAATTTAATTTTCTTCTGTTCACAAAAAGTAATGAAGCATTTATGCACTTGTGGCATAGAATATAATGCCAAAAGTTAAGAAGGAAATAATGCTCGGATTTAGCTGTACTGCGAAAGGCGTGCTCGGTAACAGTACGAGCATTAGAAAAAAAGGAACTTGCCATAACTGAGTGAATTTTAATATGGCTATTATATAACTATATTTTTTCTAAGTGTAGCCAGTAGAACTTTCGTAGCTAATGAATAATGTGAAAATTCTAAAAAATGTTCATTTGAAACTTTTATCGTTTAAGCTCTTAAATTGTTTTGGCTGTATCTGTTAAATTAATGTGTTCCCTTGAACCTATAGTAGTAGCGCGAAGTAGATCTCTAAATGCAGATGATTTTTGCATAAATCTTTCTTAAAATCATGGCATTAAAATTCGCATCAGAAAGTTATACACTGTCAAATAACAAACTTTCAAAAGCGAATTCGTTATTTTATTTTTAAAATTACTATTGCACATTAAAATCTCAGATTAAACAGCTAAAAACATGGTTGGTAAAAGCAGAATTTGCTTTTTATTTATTTATTTACACTATTACAATTCTAGAATAAATAAATGTATCTATTTATGTATGTGAGGCTATCTTCTCACGAACCGCTGAACGCAGAAACCGCCTAAAGAACAAAAAGATGGGAAATTATCCAAAGAATCCATTTTTACCATTTAAATTCCGAAATTACAGTTAACTAAAAAGATATTGATTGAAAACGCCAAAATGAATGATTGCCCTTCCCCTGTAATGCCATCTATCGTGCAGAGACTCCGAAGGGCGGTAGGGGAAAGATTTCCTCCATTTCGGTCGTTCTTAAAACTGCCATCCTTCCCTCCGTACTAAGGTCAGACAAAAAATAATCCCGGAATCGGATAGACCATTCATTTCGCCAGGACACGGTATAATTTTTTTTTTTACAAAATAATGTTTTTGTTTTGTATTTTGTTGAGATTTTTTAAAAAATAAGTCGATTTCGACTCGTTTTCGCTGACGGAATGTTTGAACCGCCCTGTATCTTTTTCTCATCATCTCATCATGACCGATCGAGTTTGCGTCCTGGGAAAGTGCACGTTTTGCTCTCATCGACCGAGTAATTTAAAAAATATGATTCCCAAAACTTATTATTTTTGTTTCGTTTTTCGAAAAATACTCGAAAATCCACTTAAACATTTGATAACTTCGCGATTTCTTGAAATAATCGCATGAAACTTTTTTCCGTGTGTCTCGCTACATTATCCGTTTTTCGACGAAGATTAAAAAATTTCTTCCAAAATAGCGGATATAAATTTTTTTTTGTATATTTTTCGTCTAATAATCTTTTTTGAGGCGTTATTTATACGATTTATTTATTATATTTTTAAATTAAAAGTTATCATAGTTTGTTATTGGTGTCTGAAATTTGGAAGCTCTTACTTTAAAATTTCACCCTTAAAAGTTTAAAACTTCAGGCATTCGCAAAGTATTTGTTTAGTTCAGTGGCCGTCACGTGGTCCTCTCCGCCAGGGAATGACGCAAGCCCCAGCAACGCCGGTATGGCTGTTCGACTGTGAAATTATGTCATAATAATTTTTGACATCTGGATTCAAAATGTAGTCCCAAAAAATAAAGGAGGAGAGAATACAAGTTATCAATCTTTATTACATCTTTTCTATTTAGGAGAGAATGCTGGGTATACGTCACGCGACCTTCTTCCCGCCAGGGAATGACGCGTTATTCGAGATAGCCCGTGCAGCGCCGGGCTACGCAGCTAGTATATTTCATAAAAACTGGTCTTCATTTTTCTCCAGGCGTCTGCTTAACTCCGATATGCTGCTAGCCTGTAGCCATTACTTAATGACCTCACTTTTTGCCTAAAATACCGTTCCATTGTCATAGGATTTAAATATCATGTTTAGAAATGTCTTCAAAGCACACACATTTTATAAAATCCCTATATTTCAAGCAGAATTTTAAAATTATAGAATTTTTTTAATGAAATAAACGCCCCGTTTTGCATATATATTGATGCCGATTGACTAACTTACGCTTTTTACTATAACTAAACTACATTATCACAATATAAACGTTGATTAACAATGTTGTAAATATCTCAACGATTTAATACAGTATCCGAAAAAATTAATAACTTGTCACGAATTGTATTCATCAATATAGCTACTTATTTCCACTTTATGAAAAAAATATAAAGTTTGAAGCTTGACACTTTTTCCTGATTCTGCATTAGATATTGATTGCCCATTGAATTAGTTTTCATAGCTCATTTCATTACCCATTGAATATATCCTTCATAGTCTTGCAATGTATATGGTGATATCTTGTTGGCTTAAATTATAAAACTACACAACCATTGCAGTTATTTAACTTTACAAAAATTGCTTAAAATTGGAATAAAAAATAATAAGGCATTAAATAGTTAATTCTAGATGCTATTAAACATGTATTTATCCGCTATAACTATTAAAACTAAACTTCTGAAAGATGAATGCAAAACCTTTCTTCAGTTAATGAAGAGCTTCAGGCTAAAAGCTGAAACATGAAGGAAAATTTAGCATCAAAAGATTTCTCATTGTAATGATGCATCTCATGCGGAGAAAAATAAATATTTATTCAGAAATAATTGATTTCCTTGAAAGAAAAATGGCATTACATCAAAAGAAAACAATGCCGCAAGTAAAACTGCGGAAAAGTTTTAGAATACACACAGGCTTTGCTGAAGTATTTCGTAACAATAAAGTCAAATAAGTGACGTAACAGTTGCCTCACAAAATGTGACTGAAGAACTTACAAATTAAAAAATAAGTTTTAGTTTTAAAATATGAAGTTTCTACTAATTAGCATAAATTCAGATCGTAATAGAAGATTTTATGAATATAAAGTGACAGATTATGTAGATATTAATAAAAGAAAGGAAGATTTTAAGATTATTTATAGATAATATGCATACATGATACATTATCTTATAAAGAATATAAGAGTATACAAATAATATTAAAAAATAGAATGATTGCAAGAAAAATACTGGGTTGTCATAAATTATTGCACCCATTTCAAAAATTAATAAAAAAACCCCTATACTGTAGGAACTTCGTTTTTTTAAATGAGAGAGTAGCTCAAAAAGTTTTTTTTCAGATAGGCAACGTGCCGTTACGGTTTCTTTAAATCTGTGCAATCCAATGCAAGTGTCAAAATGGTTACCGTGCAGTAGAAAACACGTCTGGCACGTCTATAGTTCCACGAAAGCAAACCAACTGTAACAGTTCAAATAATTATTCGGTTAGAGTATCGAAATTGTTGGTCTGCAAGTAAGAACTCCATTATGCGCTGGTATGAGCAATTAAGGACTGAGTCTCCCTCACTAATGCACATTTCCTGTTCCCTTTGATTTCTCATACCAAAGCTTGATGAAGCTTTTACTTGGAGACTGATAATTTCCATACTCTAACCGAATAATTCTCTGAACTGTTACAATTGATTTGCTTTCCTGGAACCAGAAACGTGCCAGACGTGCTTTTTGCTGAATGGTAGCCATTTTGACACTTGCGTTGGATTGCGCAAATTAAGTGCGCCTTAACAGCGCGCCACCCATCTGAAAAAAAAAACATTTTTGAGCTACTCTCTCATTTTAAGGAAAAGAAGTTGCTACATTATAAGGATTTTTTAATTAATTTTTGAAATGGGTCCAATAATTTATGATCATTCTGTATATGCGTGCAATGTCAGATTACCTAGCCTTTTTATTGACTACTACAATAATTTCTATTTTTTCAATTCCTACTATTAGTTCACACTCTCCCTATATATATCTTGTTCGAATTTTCAATCGTTAATAAAATACTTTTTATTCATCCACTCTAGTTCAAATACATTTTTTTAAACTTATAGTGGATGACACTTGAAGTTTTTTCAAATATTAATTCATTAATTAAATTTAATAAATTAATTTTAATTTTATATGGGAGAAAAAAAATTCGCCAAAGTCGCCAACTTCTGGCGGCAAATGCTCGCCAAATATGTCGCCAAGATCGCCAAATTTATCACCAACTCGCCAAGTCTGTCGCCAAGATTAGCATCTCAGCGAAGCAACTTTATAGCTTTGTATCAATATTATATGATGCGTACTTATTGTTTAGTGAATATCAGTTTAGTAATTAACAAGTAATATAAAAAAAGAGATGGATAGAATGAGAAATTATAGACCACCATCAACTTCATAAATTAGAAACGAAAAAAAAAATAGAAAGCGAATAAATAGTAACAAACAAAAATAATAGTCCAACACCATATATAGAAAGGAAAATGGAAAATTGCAAGGAAATTCGCTTTCTATTTTGCCACTTAATATTGTGATTCTGTCATATGTATATACATATTTATATTAATTATAATTATTTAATAAAAAATAACTAAAATAAAATTTTTCTTTGTGGACCTAAGTAGGAATTGACTTAAATTTTTTTTTATATTACTTGTTATACTCTGTATAAGAAAAATCAAAATAGTGTATACAGGTTTTAAACAAATTTTGATAAAAATAATATATTTTTAAATTGCAGGGAAATAGTATAGTGCTTTCATTTGTTACTCTTTTACTTTTTTACATAACCATGGTATTTTGCTTGCGCTTATATATATATCCCTAGAGAGGTAACAAATTAGAACGATAACTGAACACAAAATAATAAAAATATCGGTTGAACCTTAATCCTTTTAATGTACTTTTACAGTTAACGGTGTTTCTGAAAAAATGATTTAGATTAGTATTAAAGAATTTATTTCTTTTATCCTTAGGCATTTAACAACAATTTATGGATCCTTAAGGGAATTATAAAAAATTTGTCTCGTAATAGAGACATTAAAAAGAAATCGTTATTTATTCCTTTCTTAAGAATTTTCCCTGAAAGCTGTCATTCTAAAGATTTTTAGTGATTTTGAGATAATCCTTTTTAAAAAAAATTTAAACTTAAGTTCATTTTTACAGAGTTTAATTGTTTATACGTTATAATGAGCCAGTATTATTTTTAGAACTTGGAAAGAACGTATTCTTTTTACAGGTGATTGAAACGATTAAAGAATTCAGAGCAATTTTTAAAGAAAAAGATAGTCGATCGTTAACTACTAAATGCAGCTTAAAATGAAACCGCTTTACAAGAAGATATTAACTTCTTTAAAAAATTGCTCATTGATCCCAACGGTTTCTCTCCTTATTCTTAGAAGATGTTAGCAACCGAGAGTTACCTTTTGTTTTGAATTCATTGCCTAAGCTCTAAAGCTTGTCAGATTTGTTTAATGACAGCTCGTTAAATTTGTTATCTTTCGCTATGTTTTGTATGCAGGTATATTACGTTTTACGATGTGTTGTGAACAGATATGTTACCTTTTACTATTCTTCTTTCTAGTAAAGTATTAGTTTTCGTAAAGTAAAATAAACTCTTACAAGTAAAATCTTTCTCGTAAATTTAAAGTTTTTTATAAAGTGTTATGTACAGGGTAGGCACAAATTAATTGGAAAAAGAGCAATTTATTATACATAGATACGAAAATACAACAAACACATCATATGAACAGATCAAGAACATAAAATTATGAGACTTTTCTCAATACGACTTCAAGTCTCATTAAGAAAAGCAAATCAGTTTTGTTCCAACTATGCACAGATTTGCGAATAGACATCTTTGCTGAAAAAAAAGTTGAATCTGAAAGTTGTTGATCAAATCGTTGAAATTTCATGTTAGTGTTGTATTTATTATTAGTAAGTGCGTATGTAATAAAACTATGAGCTTTTTATTTAATAATTTTAATAACATTGATGCACATGCTATTATGTGTACCTTAATGTGTTTCAAGAAATAAATTCCGATAACACACTTAAAATAACATAACCCCTAGATTGTATGCTTATGCTACATATATATATATATATATATATATATATATATATATATATAATGATTTCGTGGTTGTAGTCGTTAAATAAAAAAAAACAGGCCGAGTTATATACTAATTTTCATTTATTATGGGAGAGTGGCAGACATAGTTGAAGTTTCAAGTAAAAAAGCGAACAGAAAATCCTGCATTTCTTCAGGCAGGGATTTAACATATAGACACGTGATCAAAGTGAAGGGAATAATAGCTATTTTTAGTAAATTACGTAATTACTTAAGTGCTTTAGGGGAAAAGCATGGCGGCAAGGAGATGTCGTCATGATTTTCGGTGGGCACGTGAAAGCGATTAAAATATTCTTTTAGTAATAAATATGCCAAAACAAGAGATTTAATATACCTCCAGCGCGGGAAATAAAACGAAACTGGAGTTTAAGAAAAGCGATTTTGGAATACATTAAGAGTTTAAAATATATAATATTAGAATTTAAAGTAAAATTAAGTGAGATTATTATATATATATATATATATGAACTTTTTATGATTTATTCTCATCTTAGACTTTGAAGAAAATTCAATTAGGACAAAATTTTGCTTAAAAAATTGTCGCCCTTCGTTTACCTTTGACCTTTATTTGAAAGCCATTGTTCTTTATAGCCGTAACCATGAACGAATACATTTCTAGATAACATTTTAATATCGTTCCGTCCTCTACTCTTTGTACGATTGAATATTGCAACATTTCAATATCCCGAATGTGAGTCCTTATGCATATGAAGTTGATCCAACCTGCAGATGTTTGGCCTTCATTCGATTACATTCTAGAGTCTAGTTCGTAGCCTTGGGGCACAAAGTAAGCTTCTTTCTATGTTCGTATTAAGGATCGTGTTTGACACGTATGTTTGAAGTCACCCTCTGTAGATTTATCTAAGACTTTGAGACTACCAATTGTTTGAAATTTGCAATTCAGTTGATGAAACATATCTTTGAAACCCTGAAATGGAACCCTGTGTTTGTGGAAATTCCAATGTACGTAAAATATCTATCTCCATGGGTATTGTCAGTGACAATTGTTGAAACATAACAGCTGGATATGTTTTGTAATTTTATGAAGTGCAGTTATGCCTTTATTGGATTTAAGCACTTTTTGTTCAAATCTCCATTACTGCTTCCTACAATTATCAATTATCAGCTAAGAATTTTTCCACGTCTGGTATGAACATGAGTTTAATTTAGTTTAGTTATACTGTCTGTTTTTAAATACGGAAACCTTCCGTGTTTCTGAGCATGCGCCAGTCGGCTTTGATTTTATCAAAATAGGGGTAACAGGAAAGATGGAGGAGGAGATGAGTATTTTTTTATCAAGTAATAAATAGAAACATTACATAACTTTTCAAGAAAAACAAAATAGCAAGATTCAAAAAGAAAATGAATATCAGCATCGGAAAGGAATAGTTGAAAGAAAAACGAGTCTAACAAAGAACTCCGGAAAAGCTCTCTTCTTACTCATTGCGTATCACCCCTCTGCGGAATAAAATCGTCCAAAAGTAATAAGTGCGGATTTCTGAAAGGAACAGTATTAACGTCTCGTTTTGTGGCAACACTAGGGCTATTTTAGGACGGACCTCGAAATTTTGAACCTCGGTCAGATGACGAAGATGACGCATGAGTTAGCACTCCCCTCCCAAAATTTCCGCACCACACCAGCGGGTAGACGATTGGCCCCTACGTATGATTTAACTTGCAACAGGTCCACATACACAGTGCACCTTCAATGGAATAGCGTTTCGAAACTGGAACTCTCCGGTCCCGAAGCCGAAACCTTACCACTATGTCAGGAGTTCCCAATCTTTATTCCCTCGCGTATCCCTTGATTAGTCTTTATATTTTCGAGTACCCCCTACTATTATATCCTCCCCCCACACACCAACCATTCGTTATGCAATGAAGTTTTTATCAGTGATGTTAAGGGCTTAGGTAAGCTTAAGAGTCAAATGACTTGAATTAATAACATCTGCTGGACCTTTTTTTTATTTGACTTTTTATTCCATTTTTACAATAGTATGAGTTCAACGCCAAAACACATGATATAAGTATTGTAATAATTTCGCATTAACCTATAAGGATAGCTAAAAACTACACTCGGTAATAATCAACTACTCAAGTGGTACTAATAGTTATTAAATACCAAGTATTAACTTGGGGAAACAAAATCATGTAATTAATAAATTCCTTAAATTCCTTATGTTTCCGCCAGTACCAACCTTGATTTCGCGTAACCCCAAATAGTCCTTCGCTTGGGAGTCCATAGGTTGGGAACCTCTGCACTAGGTAACCGCGAACGGTATGAACATGAGACCGTATGTTCATACGAGCGTATGTTCAAACTACTGAGAAACTATGTGCGCTAAAATGTCATTTATTTTAAGATAAGTATAAACACACCCATAAATCACAACGCTCACATAATTTTTCACTAGGAATCTTATTTTAGTGGTTTATAAATATTTTATTGCTGAGCATACATTATAAAACGATCTCCAATGCCTTACATTTACCAAAATATGTAAGAAATTGTATATTCGACAGGTTTTAACAAAGATAAAAGAACAGCAAAAATAATATCCAATAAAATGAATTGACAAACCGGCCTGTGAAGATTGTTCTGGAAAGGAGTTACGGAATCCTCCTCTCTCGAAACTTATTCTTTTTTTAATGACATAAAAGAAAGGACAAATAGGTTGAAAAAGAAAACAGTTACTTGGAAGTGGCAACCGATACCATTAAAACTTTCTTTCATCGAAAAAAAATCATACGGTCATCGAATTCTTCCTTGTCAAGATTTGGCAGCAAGAAAAATTCAGTTGGATGCACAAGTCATCGAAAGCCAGAATATTTGAAAATTTTGAAACATCTGTTCGAATTCTGCCAAATAGATTTTTGTACTGGTCACACGTGACCTTAGATAGACTTTTGCACATATCTTGTGCAATAAAAGGAAATTTTGTCCATGTATTGGAAGAATTATATTCCGTCACATATATCAAGCCAACAGTATGGCCTGTCTTACTAAATATAGACTTTCATTTTAAGACCGGATGCATCTTCTGATAAGTGAACTAATAAAAATAAAAAATGCCTTTGAAAACCACTCTTTTAGTAGTATACTAAAACTTTGAAAATGAGTTTTAATAAAAAAATCTGGTGGTCAAAACAAAAATCGTAGCAGCGTGAGGCGCTGATATAAATACTCTAAGTAAAATGGAATTTTACTCAAATTCATAATAGAGGAAGGTTGCTCAAGTCTTATCACAGCCTAAGTCGTACCGATGCCATTCTGACTTCGTTTTCGTCGAATCAGCAACACTGAAGGCAGTGCGATCACTACTAGCATCGAGGATAGTAATTCCATTATTTAGAACGGAGCTTCGATGCGTTACAACCCAACCTCCAAGAAAAATAAGTTTTCGGTAGTTTTCTTATAATTTACGTGCATATTTCGTAAGACTTAGAGCAATAAATGTTATAAATAACATATTTCTTAGGGTATCATTCCGTGCTATTTCAATAGTTGTTTTTATACAGTAATGACGCTCTGATTCAATTCATTCTTTTATGATGCTTACTTAAAATTTTACACTTGCCGTTGCTTAAGTCTTACCGCAAACGAGGCTTAAATCGTACCAGTGGGGTCGGCCGGAGGGGGTTGCGAACGGTACAACAGCAATTGGCCCCGCATTTTCTGAAGGCCCCGCGCCTGTGACTGATTTTGTAAAATGAAAATGCTTTCTTTTTTTAAAATCCAAGTATAAATACATTTGAATATAATTATGCAATTTGTGCACATTTTACATCTACCAATCTAAGGCAAGGTTGGGTTCTTTAAAGTCATGAAAGATTAGATTATCTTACAAGCTGCACATAAACTGTTACAAACTGATAAACACTATTGACAAAGAATATGAAAAAATAACTAAAAAAGAAACACAACGTTTAACATGTGTTTGTGTATGAATAGTGGCTATAATTTTATAAAGTGACTATTTTTTATATTTAGTTCAAAAGGAAACAATAAATTTAGTTAAGGAAGCTAAGCACTTCACAATTTTGTTAGATTGCACTCCAGGCTTGAGCCATCACGAACAATTGTCTGTTAGTTTAAGATGTAGATGACTGAAAGTACATATGCAAGTAATGCCGGTTTCAGTCCTAAACGGACCTATAGGCAATGCAAGTTTCATTTTCTTCCCTATTCAGTTTGAAAACCAAATATTTTTCATTGTTTTTCATACAAGCAAATGTTAAGACAGACTGAAATTAAAAAGAAGTATATTTAATTTTCCAATCACCTTCAGGAGAGTGGTTTCAATATATCAGAAATAAAAAAAAAATTAAAGTAATTTTTTTAATGAATGGTGAAAAATGTTACAAAACTTTTTTTACATAGTCTAAATAATCTAATAAAAAAATTCTAGGGATATTTTTGAGCCAGAAAAACGGTAAAACAAACTGGATCACGCTGATCTTCTCGCAAAAGTGAAAACATGACCCCCCTAAAAAAATGTTCTGAAATTTAAACAATACTTGATTGCAATTTGAATAAGTTCGAGTATACGGCTCTTGTAAATTAAATGAAAACACTAAATTAAATTACCTTGAAAATAATGCATAAAAATATCATAAGGCATTGGAAGCCTCCAAAGATATTGGGCCCCTAAGTAGTCACCTACTTTACCTATCTGATAATCTGGCCCTGTTTACAAAAACGATTTGTGTTGAAACGGCAAAAGACTTGACAGGAAAATGTTGTTGACTAAAAATATCGTGAAATATCATTTTGAAAAATAGCGTGAATCGGCATTCATGCTATCTACTTTTAACAACTGCAAAGGAAATAATTGAGTAATTAGTTGAAGGTGACACCTGAATTTAAGAATCAAAGAACTGAATGGGAAAAAAAGTAATTTTTCTTTGAAGCAACCGATCAGTCTATTTCACCTCTCAATTATCTATTTTCTAGTCATAATCAATAGTGCCATTTTTTCTTTTCAGAAAAGATTGAAATTTATCATGAGCAAAAGGTGTCATATGGGTTTTTATCTAATTAGGATAATATTCACGAACTGTCTGAAGACGATCTTCTTAAATGTTGCAAAGACTTAAATGCAACTTTGTAATGCGATATTGATTTATTGAATGAAATCGAAATTTACCATTCAGGGACTCAGTAATACAATATTTATTTAAAAATAATTTATTTAAATTGTATCCAAATTTTGTGTCTGTTCCGAAAAATATATTAACCTTACCAATTACAAATGTATCTGCAGAAATATCTTTGTCATGATTGAAAATAATAATAAAAAAAAATACTCGAGTTCTAGCATTTGTTAAGAACGATTCATTTTCTTAGCCATGATATCTGTCAAATCCGAATGAGCTATAACATTAAATTATTATATTATATAATATTATCAACGAATTTGCTATAATGAATGTAAGAAAATGAAAGAAAAATAACATATGGTTTGTTACCTTATTCTAGCAAGTCGCATTCCAAATTGTATTTTATGAGTTCATGAAGCAATTATTTTTGTTATTTGAATTGTGATAGTTCTAAATGTGATTGAAATGTTAACTTTTTGAAAATATTTTAGTTGTGTATCATTTTCTTGTATTCCTTAAGTCCTTAATATACCAATTTATGCAATGTAATAAATAACAAAATGCAATAAATTATTTTAGTGCACGAAATTTGTTGCAAGGCCCCTCAAATCAACTTTGCATCGGGCCCCGCTTTTGTTCTGTCCGGCTCTGCTTACCAGTTACGCCTTAAAGATCTCTTGCTCATCTAAAGATTTATAGTGTGCCCGCTAAAGTCAGTTGTCACCCCAATAATTTCTGAATGGCCAGAGTTATAGTCATAAAAGTGGGGTCTAGGTATAGTAAAGTTGCCATGTGCTACGCAATAAAATCACTTGCAGCGCCACCTGGCGGCAAAATTCGGAGTTAGCGTTCTTATCTCAAAAACGGTAAGATATACGGGAAAAAAGTCAATTATAAAACTGTTCAGCATCATCGATTTAGTAAGAGAAGACACCTTCCGTACAATAATGTTAAAAATAGAAGGCGTTCAACGCATATTTGTTTGGTTCGCAACTCCCAAAATTGTAACGTGGAAGAAAAGGGAAAAGGAAGGACGTAATATCCGATTTTCTAGAGGATTTGCCGTTAAGTGACCTCCGGAATGTATGGTTCCAACACGACGGAGCCCCTCCGCACAAGGTATCAAGTGTTCAACAGTACATTCAGGACACATTCCAGCAAAAAGTCATCGGGTATGGTGGTTGCGTAGAATGGTGTCCACGTTCACCTGACCTGAACCCATTGGACTTCCTTCTGTGGTGATACATCAAACAGCGAGTGTATACAACCCCTCCACCAACACTGCAGGAATTTCGAAACCGTATTACGGATACTTGTGCCAGCGTGCCACCTGTCATGTTGTACGATGTGCAGTCCCGTGTCCAGATGTGTATTGTTGCCCAAGGACACCATTTTGAGCATGACAGAGAGATGAGCCTCATTTCCGGCAAGTGGAGTTTTGTTAAACGCGATCAAACAAATTTGCGTTTTGTACTTTTCATTTGTATCATTTTTGTGCGCAAGATTTTTTTTGTAATAAATTGATGATGCTGAACAACTTTGTAATTGACTTTTTTCCCGTATTTCATACCATTTTTGAGATAAGAACGCTAACTCCGAAATTTTGCCGCCAGGTGGCGCTGTAAGGGGTTTCCTTGCGTAGTGCATGGCAACTTTACTATACCCAGACCCCGCTTTTATGACTACAGCCCTTGCCTTTCAGAAATTATTGCGATGACAACGGACTTTAGCGGGCACACTGTATATCATTTATAGAAAGGGAATATTGTTCGTTTAATATACAATGTTAAATGTATTTTTTATAATTATTAGACAGGGTCCATAAACGTGGCAAAACGTACCGATAATATTAGAGAAAAGAAGATATGGACCAGGCGTTATGAAAATTACCCAATGGTGATATAGACTTCAGTGAAAGTACAATATTCCTAAGCCGAAACTGCCACGTCATCTTCTAGAAATTAATAAGCATCATGAATTTGGAAAAACGAAAGGGTTGACTGAGGATTTACTCAAGACCGAATAGTTTACTCAAAGCTTAGTAATACAAGGTGTTTTTGCTCCATTTGCTTCCAAGGTACGTCTTAGGACATAGGTGGTGCGAAATAAGAACCGATTTCGTTAGTCGTTACCGATGTTATTACTTTAAAATATGCTTATTTCCTTCTATATAGTACGTGTATTTTGAACTTTCTTATAATAAATGAGTGCAGTATTCATAGAAGTTGTGAATAATGCAAAATTTATTCCTTCATTTAGTAAAACTTCTTTTCTTAGGGGGTACGACTTAAGCAAACATACCCTATATTTTTTTAACGAATGATTAAGAATTTTCTTTCATTTGATATTCATTGTGGTTTAATTTTCTTATCGTATTGCTTTTAGAGCCTAACGCTTTTACGATTTATGTTTTGCATCCAGAGTTTTGATAAAAAATATTTTATGCATTTTAGTGCATTAATAAAAGCGAGATTTTATTAATGTACTAAAGCTATACAACTACTATGTAATTAAGCGGAAATTTTATCATATTTCTATTTTTTTTTAATTTTTAGTCTTAAATATATTTCACATTTATAAGTATTATGAATTAATAATTTTTCTCAAATTCACTATGAGACGGCATTATTTTATTTAATCAAAACTAAATAAAATGAAGCTGTTAATTAATAATTAAGTTCTGAAAATACTTATAATAGAATTAAGTTCTATTTAGATCAGAACACGCAACAGTACAGAATTTCAGAACTCTAGAACATCAAGAAATGAGTGGAAAATCAATTACAGAATTTCAACTAAGCAAATACGACATAAGTCAAGTTAACTAAAAATGTGTAAGAACATTGAAATATGAAACGCTGTGTTTATTCTTTAGTGAACTGCTTTATATTACTAATAAATGAGGTTAAAATGTAATGATAGAATTTTATATCCAATTCTGACTCGACTGTATTGACATTGATGTAATTTGTAGGATGATTCTCTTTTCAATTATTGTTTGATGAATTTTTTTGATCAGAATGCACATAGAAATGATATAGTGAAAATTCTCACTTTATTTTATCTTAAATGACTCGTATCTGTAATTCTTCCTTTAATGCGGTACCTATTCTTCTAAACAAAAACACAGAAACAAGTACTGACGCTTGACTAATGTAATCGAGGAATTTAATTTAACTCTCTATCTAACCACGTGACACGAAAAACGACACACGATTTGTTACCCGTTTATATACATATATAATGCTACCAGTGCATGGTACCCGTTAAAATAGACCAAGCCATAAGAGTCCCGACAAAATAGTCCAATTTCAAATTCTGAATGACATTAAATAACATTATTTTGTTGGGGCTATTCTGTCTTGGGGCTATTTTGTCGAGGCTGTTCTGTTTTTGTCTTGGACTATCTTGCCGGACTCTTATGGCCTGGGCTATTTTGACGGGTCGTGATAGTGTATTTATAACTACAGATATCAAGTTGTCAATGAAATTTCGAAATATTAAGCATATCATCCGGATGAAGTTAAACTACAATCAATCTGGATAAGGTTAAACTACAATAAATCCGGATGAGGTTAAACTATAATCAAACCGGATGACGTTGGGTAGTTTATGCAACGTATGTTAACGTCAAAAATGTTGTTAGTTCCGACAACTTACGTCAAATAAATTCAAGCACTTAATGTATGTTTTTAGATTATGCAGATTTTTATGGGATTAAATTATACATGCTTCATGCGTTATAATCTTCTAGACAAACAAAAAAATCACCCCCCACTCTTCAAACAGCTGTGAGAAAGAGGGAAAAGAACTCTTCCGACAATTTTTTTTTTAAATTTAAAAATAAAAAAAGTCCTGAAATAAGCTGACTGCCGCCTGATTTATCACGTACGAGATAAATTTAGAAGCCAAAAGAATAAATGGAATTAGTAATTACGTGAGTAATTTCTAATTTGGGAAAATTGGAATGTAAGATTCATAAATATACATTCTATTTAGATTTTGAGAGATAAATTGATACCTTAAATTTGATTTTTTTCTGGAGGGAAGTCCAAGGAAAATTTAAATCGCAAAAATTGATCATTGTGCATGTAAAATTTTAACCCTTTCGCTCGGGATATATATGTCCGGCGGGCAGTTTCAAATGACCCTATGGGATAAATATGCGTTGTATTAATATGAGTGAATATCCCACTGGTATTCCTTAATAACACTGATAATTTCAATTCTACTGGGACATATGTGTCCCACTAAAACATACAAATGGAACTCATATGTCCCACCGATTCCTCCACCCCCTGCTGATTTTTCAAAAATTTTTCAGCATATTATCGATATTTGTATTGTAGTTGATGCAGTGCGAATCCAGGATACCGGTCTGGGGGGGGGGCTGAGGTCATAAAAATTTTGTATCGTCGTGACGAATGTCAAACCTCACGGCGTATGTAAGCCAAAACACTTTAACTTTACAGAGTTTACTCACCTGACAATAAGAATCATAAAGAACACTGCAATACTTTCGATAATTTAAATAAAAAATACAATGAAATAATAGGCAAAAAATGTTTTCGACAGCGTCAACGCTACAAGTGGAATGACTAGAAAAGTAGGAAAATTTCGAGCCTGCCAAGCCAGAAAGCAATGTTGTAGCGTTTTTATTATTTTTTAAAAAAGAGGGAATTAAGAACAAACAGTTGCAGTGATTTTAAATAAAATCAAGAATTCTGGTTTTGCTCTGGGGGATACAGCCCCATTGCCCCCCCCGGATTCGCCACTGAGTTGATGTATTAAAGAACTTATTTTATTTTTTTCTCAGAAAAAATATTTTTAGTGAAAAGAATACGATTTTTTAACGAGATATTTTATTAAATCAAAACATGTTGTAAAAGTGCTCATTAGTCGTATATTTTTTAAAAAAATTATATGGAATCAAGGTGGCGAAATATTCTTTTCACGTGCCTAAAATTAAATCTGCACCTCCAGAGTGTTTCGCTTGTGCGTTTAAATACGCAGATTTATTTTCGAATTATAATCAAACGCTGTTAATTAAATTAATTTCGGAGATAATCTTTAAAATAAATATTTAGAATTTACAGGCATTACTGTCATTGTTTGCTCCCAAAGGTCCTTCTAGCTCGTAAACGACATGCTATTCCAATTCTGAAGTCAAGTCATTATTCTGCAATGTGTTGTTCTAAGCTCCATTTCCCTTGGAATTAGTCTCCTTAATTTCTTGATTCCTAGATGATAACATTATTTGTATAAGGATATAAGCAGTTAAATGGAATTTGAATTAAATTAAGAATTCATCTTATAGATAACGATACATCTAAGGTAGATTAAAGTAAACTCCTCAAAACCGGTAAATAATCTCAGAAAAGGGCAATCCTAATATAATTAATGAAATTTCTCTTTGGATCTTTTAATAATTATTCGCATGTTCACTTTTTGAAAATAATACTTAATAACTTTACCCCTCATAATTGTTAATAAACAATCCCTTTGATTTAAAATGCCCAAGAGAAGATTGTACATGCTTATAGATTTTCAAAAAAGGGGAAGAGTGATTCTTTTATAGAAATAAAAGAGTTATGGAAAATAATATAATTGGGAAGTTTTTCTACTATTTGAACTTTAAGAAGCAAATAAAAAGGACCATAAAATTATAAAATAATAAAGAATACAAATCTTTTTTTGTAAATATATGATATGAAGTAATATTTAAAATAAGACATTATCGCTAATGAAATGCCAATCAAATCAGTGGGAGTGGATAATGCTATTTGATCACATTATACATTTAGGATTTGTCATAAGGTGTGCCCAAATGAAAAGGAGTCTACAGTTGTATGTAAATAACTTTTAACAACAATATTCAAATTATAGTTCATGTGGAACAGTACAACTATAAATAATTGCCATTGTCATTGACACACTGATCCCAGCGCATAGGATGAGAGTGGATGGTTTCAGTGTAGAAACTGCTGGCTCAGGAAAACACCCTTTCTCGCCGTCTTCTGATTCTCTGACAGATGCTTGGGCACCCACTGTGCACAAACTTTGCCATAACCAAGCTTTTTATGGATTATGTGATGCACAGTTCCTTTGCTTATCGATAGTTCAACAGCAATTTCACATGTAGTGATCCGACGATTCTGCCATATGAGCTCATTCACAGCCGAAGTCGTGGCACTACTGGTCACAACGGGCGCCTGCCCAGGGCGTGACAAGTCCTTGATGTTTACGCGACCCGCTTCATAACGCTGACACCACCGTAATACGGTGCACCGTGCGTGACACTGCTCTCCGTACACCTCTTTCATCATACGATAAATTTGCGAAGCATGCTCCCCTTATGCGCGAAAAAATTGAATAACTGCTCGTTGTGCTGATCTGGAGGAATCCACCATGCAACGAACTGCGGAAACAACTCTCCAGAAATGAGGATATTGATGCGAGGCCGTTAACTATGCAGGTGCAACTGGGAATACCACCACGCCATCTGACAGCTAGCACATTAAGTCACTGGGATTTGATACGACGCCGATACAGCTAAGGTCTCCTTCTCATTTGGGCACACCTTATACATTATACATATTTTTCGACCTAAAAACACTAGAGAGAGTGTTGTTCCCTCGGCTTTTTTTATACTTTCACTATAAAACCCGTTTTGTGTTGATTTCGTCGTTTAGTGATAAAAATCGAGTATGGATTTTGGACCTCTCCCCGTTGACCAGATGGGTACAAACGTTGATGAAGATCTGTAATTTTGGCGTCAAAACCCCATACCATATTTCATTTATTTAACGTGCTGTGTTTATAAATTGTAGTGCCTTTGATAGATTTAGTTTAAATTTAACACAAATCTACAAATTTGGTGCAAAAATCATATCCTTTTGAGTCCCAAAGGTATAATTTTCGGTCAATTCACAAAAATCGAGATTAATAATCTTGATAGCATTATATAACACTATTTATAATTAATTTATTAATTTTATATCATTTATATAATTAATTAATTAAATAACTAGTATAATTAATTATATATAGTTAATAGATGGCAGTGTGAGACTATTCAAAGCACTGGACAGCAGGATTTAAGGGCTTTGAATGGAAAGCAACTTTTTTGTAAATGAAACACAAATATCCATTAAAATGGGAACGAGGACTCAAGAGGATATTCTAGAAGTCAGCCATTTTCTCTGTTGCGTCAAGCACATGAATGGACAGACCGGTAGACATCCAATCCGATTTGATCCAATATTTGATACAGATTGCAGAAGGTAAAACCACATTTCAAACCCCAGCCATTTAGCTCGTTGCCTTTTTGAGTCATCGTGTTCACATAGACTCTTCCTTTGGTGGATTTCGATTTTTTCAAAAATTCGATTCACATCTGCGATTTTTGTGTTAAAACTACTTACAGAATATCTATCTCTTGCCCATTCCGTTTTTGAGTCATCGTGCTCACATGTATATTGACTTTTCCTTTGAAGGATTTCCATTATTTCGAAAATTCGATTCACATCTACGATTTTGTATTAAAACTACATACGGAATATCTATCGTCTTGCACATTCTGTTTTTGAGTTATCGTGCTCACATGCACATTGACTCTTCCTTTGATGGATTTCGATTTTTTCGAAAATTCGATTCACA
>BGPR01013992.1:0-40296 GCA_013235015.1 Araneus ventricosus | reverse complement strand
CAGTTTTTCCAGTTTCTTTCTGTACGAAAACAAACGGAAAATAATAAAACTCCCAATGTAAAGTCTGTTCTTTTAGAGAACTTTCTATTCTACGAAGAAAAACAAACAGTTTAATTCTGCAAGTAACTTATAACATAGAATATATACGCACAAAAATAATAAACTGCCACATATATGATTTTATTAGAAAAGAAATGCAAAGAGCATAAAAAATTTGCAATAAAATATTTACTTGTTTATCGTTTAATGCATCCATTATCTTTGTCCTCTTCGATGGAACTTCCATCATCCTATTTCACTAATTAACTTGAACACTACATTCATCTTAACTACTTCAAACCCGAATATTTCTTCAATTGCATTGTAATAGCTCCGTCGACAACAGGGAATTCACCGATTCCGAGTTCCTTTTCTTCGCAACTAATTATTCATCAATCCCGGCAGCAGCTTCCACTGAAAATAAATTGAGTATCTCAATTAATTTGTGAACACGAAGAGAAGGCAGAGACAAAAAAATAAAATAAAGGGATATAATCTCCGTTTTATCATGATACCTTGTGTCTCTGATATTGTTATACACTCTAATAACTTAATTAATGACTGGGATCTTGCTGCTAATGACGTTTTGTACTTCATTAATTAGTTGGCTATTCACTTAATGGAGGTTGCGAGTCGATTAACGGGGATTTTTTCAAGGGTCAGACAAGGGGAAGGGATGAAAGGCGATATTTTGATTGGATTGTGCGATTTCTGGAGCTGATAGCTTCCGAACAGCTCATTACGAGAGAGCAGTGGTTAAGGTTATCATCAATTGTGGCATTCTCTAATTAATCAATAATCTAAGAATGTTTTAATGTATAAATGCAACTATAGTTTTTGTCGTTTACAAATTTTCTTATCAATTATTGGTTTTCTTGATTGCAATTAAACTAAGGGCCACAATGGTCTGTTGGTGGTCGGTCAGGTCTCTGTTTCAGGACCGGTGGGCTCCAGATTCGAAACCCGATTCCACCAGACATCCGCCGTATATGTAGGCCTGGTGAACGTTAAATCTGACGTTGAGGGCAAACGTCTTCCTACTGGTGTGGCACGGACATTTACCGTCCTTGTCATAAGATCATGGATCACAATTACGATGCCCGTTATCATTTCAGTCTTGATCTTTGTATTTCAGTCTTTTTATTGCGTTATCTGTCATTTTATTTGAAATAGGAACGTTGTTTGTTTCACATTGCTTTGAATATCGGATGATATGATATCACTTTCATCCTCGATAGTGGATTTTCATCATTGGGCTTATTAAATATGTTAGAAACTATCATTAAAAACCTGAGAAAAGTACCTGCTAACAGTATTTTTAAGGCCTTAACAATTTGCACTAGAGAGGCCAATCTCAGTCGCCTTTCTAGACTGTGCTTCATTTTGAATTTCTTTATTTCTATAGTTAGAAAAAATACCTACAGAGTTGTAAGAAGTCACAGAATAATTTTTCAAAAAATGAACTTATACAATTATATTTCTTATGTTTCGAAGCAATAAAATGAACTCTTGTAATCAGTGAATAATTATACAAAGGGTTAAAATCCGCTTATACGAAACCACATGTGACTCAGATCCATAGTTTAAAAAGTCTTTTTCGTTGTCCTGTGTTTTAACGGGAGGGACACTTGCTTCCTTTTGACTGCGGCATTTCAAGAGCAATATGATATTCGAGCCATACTCCTGCACAAATTTTGTCATAACACTACCTGAATATATTCAATAACAAATCTCTGTTGGATGAGAAACTCGAAATTCAAATAACCTCAATCTGTATATCTTATACATAAAACAACAGGGATAGAACATGTTTTATGCATAGATACAATGACACTGTTTTTTTCCCTGCTATGCATACATTTATAATCATCGTGACGTTCTCTCCTGCGTAGTATGATTAGTTTTGTCACGTTTTTTTTGCTTTTACTAGCAAATGGAGTCTATTCACGCTCATTTAATATGCAACAATTGTCCTGCGATAATTTTAAAATCCGTTGCGAATCTCATTTTCTGTTTGTAATATTTTTTTACAACTCAGTGTAAGACAACTATGTAGCAGTTAGTTACTTGTTTTCATGACAGGCTCATATATATTTTTTTATGTAACAGTAACATCACGTGATTGAGCTCTACATTTTTTTTCACAATGTCACATCCTCTCAATGTCGAAAAATTCCACAAGAAGATTTTTTTCAGAGAAACTTGTTTCTATATTCTTATTTCTAATGATTTAATATTTTATTTAATACATTTAATAACTCTTTTTAATAACACACTTTTGAAAGTGTGCTAAAAAGTAGAATTTTCTTGTTTTAATAATTTTCTACTTTTTTCTCTTAATGTAGCTAACATTAAGGGGAAAAAGTAGACTATAGCTATCAGAAATATTGGGGAATCTTGAGATTAACTTTTTCTCAAATTTACTGCCATGTGCCGCTACTTGTATGGAATCAAAATTTAATTAAATTAATCAATTGACTGATAATTAAATTCTGAAAATATTAAAATTTTGTACTGCCATCGAGAACAAACTCTAGCACATCTGGAAATGAATGAAGAAACGATTACAAAATTCCATCTTTACAAACATTAAACAAGTGAAGTGAAATAAAAGTGTGCGAAAATAGACCGCTTCGGAACAAAACAAAGTTTAATGCAATCTTTGCCGGTAAGAGTTTCATATATATATATGTAGGATGGAAGCCTAGCTCCCATGTGGGTTGAAGTCAGACGTAAACAAATAGGTTTGCTTTTTTAAACATTTTATTATGACAAAACAAACAATTAGACGGCACAACATAAAATTAAGAAGTAAAAGTATAGAATTAGGAGGGCGGTTGCTGCCCTTTACGTCATATTAAATTAAAGGCAGCAGTTTTGAACAGCATGCTCCATCACTCGCAATCGCACAAAAATGTCTGTCGCAGTGGCGGCTCTTCAGCTTAGAAACAAGCAGTGGTGCAAAAGTTGTGTAGACCTAAGTTGTAGGAAATTCTGTGCTGATTATGTTGATATGACGATATATCAAAAATTGATAGTTTTTGAGTTATAAGAAAAGATTAGGGTAAAACCATTTTTTTCATGTTTTTTGTCTATAATTAAAATTACAACAAAGAGTTTTGGTGGCAAACCTCAGATAGGTTATCAGCCCCCCAAAAACACAAAGGAGCAAAAAATTACAACTCCTTCAGATTTAATTTAAAAAGCTACCTAATGACTGGACTACTAAGCGAAAGCGATAACAAGCCAAATGAGGACGGCAAAAGCGGAAGTCGCGCGGTCTGCGGTTACCGCACTCAAAGTGCCTCTAAATTTAAAGGAGAAAGGGTTGCTTTTTTCTTCTGACTTATCGCTCAGAGTGAGAATTCCGTTCCTTCGGAGTGGCGAAGCTGAAGTCTGCGTCTCCCTTTACTTGTTGATTGATTTTCCGTCTTTCTTTGATGTTTTTCATTACTTTCTTACCAGTTTCGTTGATTATTGAACTCTTAAAGCGGAAAAGTAATCAAATAAGAATAAAAACGAAAATACAAGCTTTTAAAATTATTTTTTTGGGGGGGGGGCTGCAGCTCCGCAGCCCTTATGGAAGAGCTGCCACTGGTCTGTCACTAGCAAGAGAAGAAATCAGTCTTGTCACGTGACATCAGCTCGTAGAGAGTTGTCAATCGGTGGATCTAAACTGCACGGCATTCCTGACGGTACGTTGGCGGGATACCATATATATGATAGATGGTTTTCGGTAGTTGGCTTACTCGTTTCGTTTTAAATGTTTTGACCAACCCGTAAAATATATTCTATTGCTAACATGTTGCATCATAGCTTTTAGCTGTTGATAAAAGTAGCTTTAAAAAAATAAAGTACGTTTAGTTTTGTCAGGTAAAACAACTAATAATCAAAATAGTTAACGCGAAACTAAGATTTACTGTTAGATGCCTAATTGGTTAGTTGATGATATTGTTTTACGATGTTTTAATAACCTAACATTGCATTTGCCTTATATTGGTTGATAAATTGGTTTAAAAGATTCCAACAGAAGCCTTTTTCAGAAATGCTTAGGAAATGAGTGAAAAATCGATTACAAAATTCCATTTTTACAAACATGAAACAAATATACGAACTAGATTTGGTTATATTGTGTATCTTGCTTAAATGTCTCCCACTGAGTTTATAAAATCATGCTACTAATAGTTGAGTAAAAGCAGATAAACCATTTTGGTGTAAACTACAAAGAAATGATTAAAAATCAAATTCAAAATTTTTTCAAAATTAAATGGTTTATTGAGAAAACAAAGATTAAATCGCTATCTCTTCCGATATCTAGTAGGTGTTAAGGGATGCAAGTAGGGATAGAAAATCTTTGGTATTTCTTCATCCATATGAACAAACTTTGTTCTAGTTAGCATCTTGGGCATGTGCCGTTTGTGCTGAACAGCTGGTCATTTTATCTCCATGCAAGGTGTAGATAAAGATAATGATTATCGCTGGAAGTTGAACAGATCTTTATTTGTTTTGCCTTGCTCGTTGTGTGAAAAAGTAAACATGCAGGAGATGTCTCTTCTTCCCCATTAGTCACGTTGACCTTAGACAGTACTTTTTCCGACGGTATCCTTCGAACCTTTCGATTTGTATCTATTGAAAACAAACAGGTCTGTCTCCAAAACTGTACATATTCCTTTCACTTAAGCGACCAGATATTTTTGTACTTCAATCCTGAATGTTCTAGGAGGGTTGAGGGTCAAATTGTTATAGTAAATATTCTTTTGCAGTGAGTCAATCATTGGAAGTAATAGGAAGGAAGCTAGTGACTTTAGTAAAATCAATGGGACCAGTTGACAATCTTGCGTCCAGGACCCACGCGTGCGCAAAATTTATGTATGTGTGTGTGGGGGGGAGGGGTCTTATAGGGGTCAAATATTGTCCCAACAAATCATCCACAGGTCATGCGATCTCGAAGAGACCACGTGATTTACTATTGCGCTTAATTATTGTCTCAGTGAAAACCTAATCTTAGTCGTTGATCTGGACTATCCCTAATAATCCTGGACGTCTGTTCAGTTTACCATTGATATCATACCATAGCCTACCCAACAAACTGAATAATTTTCAAAACAAAACTATCATCTCTATATCTACTAATAATAAAGGAGAATGTGTGTGTGTCCGTTTGTCGGTCCACTACAGGACAGACCGATAGACCAAGAGCTACGAAATTTGGCACGAACATACTTTTGAGGGTGGGAATGAGCACCTCGGAGCGCTTTTTTCAAAATTTTAATTAGAATTGTAATTAATTAAAAATTAACCGAAATTTTAGCGTTTTCCCTTGATAACTTCCGAAAATATAACAGGAGAAAAATCATTTTTACACCATTTGAAAATGCAAACAATTATATTTCCAATGATATCAATAAAATTTCCGTACAATTTTTTTCTCGAATTTTAATAAATTTAAAAAAATATTTTTTGGCATTATTTGCAACTATAGTTTTCATCGTTGCAATGCAACTCAAACCGTTTTCATTGCTTAAACAAATATTTAAACGCATATTTCTCTTTCATTGTTGCAATCTGAGATAATATCCTAATACATTTTGCTTTTATATTTTATTTCTTCAAAATTTTTGCGAAATCTGTAAACCAAGCTCTGCGAGATATTGCTCTGCTTACATTAAGAAATATATCCATTAATCTGAATGGTTATGCTTGGTATGTTTTCATTTTTTTCTCAGCATGTTTAATCCAGCTAACATGCTGTTGGCCAAAAAAATGTGCTGCGTCATTTTGATGTTGAAATCAAATGTATATTTTACAAGAGGAATGAAAGTGAAGATATTGCCGACAATATAGAATTAGAAGTTACATGACATGGTCAGTTATTTGACTCCATTAGTAACATTTATGTAGACAATGAACAGAATAGGTCCAAGGTCACTAATAGAACATGGTTTAAATATCTATCACAATTTGAAGTTTAAAATTACGTTGTTACGAGAACCATGAATATAAAATGATGCAAGATTTAATTTAATTGAAATCATATTCCCCTCGAACAAGCTGGTTGACGAAGGCGGCTAGTTAACAATAAAATATAGTGACTATATTGTATTCTTAGTAAAAGTTGCTAGAGAATTATTTAGAAGGTAATGTTTTAAGGTATCCGACTGTGTTCGGAGACATTTTTTTGAAAAATAACTTATATATATATATTTTAATGTTATTTTTCAACTGCATATGTTTTAAAACTATGAAAATATTGTAAAATTAGGCTTTCAAAATAATATTTTTTAAAAAAACTGAGAAATTTGAAGAAAAATGACTAAAATATTTGCCTTACGCTAACAGTCATAGACAAAATCATATTCTAAATATGCATAAATCCTTGTAGGAGTACATTTTTATGACAGTTATCTGTGTTATGCTCTAAAATATTTCTTGTACTTCAAAATAGTTTTGAGATATAGCCGAACATAGTTACTAAACTGGTAGTTTTTCATATAAAATGCTTTTTGTTTATATTTAAACACTTAAAAATAATACTTGATTTTAAAATTGACCTTAGTTTTTAGAGGAAAACATTAAGCATATTACAGAAAACAATCTCGGAAAATTTCATATCAATACTTGAACAACTTTTTGAGAAATCATTGCTACGGTCGACAGTTTTCCTCAAAAATATCATTTCTCAGAAAACACATTTAAAGTTTTCATGCAACATAAAAAAATGCTTACAGTTCGGTAATAAAACACCTGTAACTCCATTTGTAATTCACGTAGAGTAAAAAGTGAGACAGTTTTAGAAAGCTGATTAAACAGGCTACAAAACTAAGTCATAATTTTTTTTCATAATTTCATAAAAAACGACGATTTTAAACCAGTCGGATACCTTAAAATATTAACCTTTTAACGTAGGACTACGTTCCTCCCATTTGGGGTCTCGGGAAGGAATTTGATTCACACGCCAAAACGCCACAAAAAACGTTGTATGGGAGATCCTCTATATCTCGGTAACTACATATGTTGAAAACATAACTAATGGCTTATTTTAGAGATAAAGGGTAACAACAGAGTTTCAAAAAAATTTGAAAATCGGAAAAGAGTCAAGCGAGTAAAGTAGTCCTGCGCCTTTAACATCAGCGGCTGTTTGAAAAAGACAGCTTCCCGTCATTTTTTTCCTCATAATTTCTCAGCATGAGCTGCATGTTATTTATCAAAAACGGCCTATATCTGTACATTTTATTAAAATCAAGATGAATTCTGTACATTTCGACACTATGAACAAAGAGTTGACAACTGCGACTATTCTGGCTGAACCGCGAGGTCTTGATTCTTTTTCAGTCTTACAGAAGTATATTATACTCAAAGGTTGTTGGGACCAAATAAACTAGCTCCAATTAACGTGAGCCAAACAGAAATTTTTGCCTGTAAAAGATGGGTTAATTTCAAGAAGAACACTTTAAAGAGAAATACACAGAAATTAAGATAAGCATCTGCATTTAGGCTCTGCAAGCGTTTTTACTTTTCTTTTTTAAATTTGTCCGTGGAAACGTGAGACGGTTTTCGCGTGTCGGTGTATGCTTCTGATTTTGAACCTCGTTTCCGACTTCCTGACATATCTGTCAAGCACACCTGGTTTATTTTTCTTAACACTATTTCTACCACGATTTTGTGTATACCTACCAAAAGGTGTCTTTTGACACCTTTGCGTTTGAATGCAAATAATCGCCAAAACTGTCGGGATGAAGAGGTGATCTGACAAGAGAGGAACTTGTTTCGATCTTTTTCCAAACTGTTCCATCAATAGCAATTTCAATATTTTTCCGTTCATTGCTTTCCTCACTATCGTCTTCAGAATCCGTCCACAATCTCATTCTCTTTCGTCCTCTGCTTGCATTCAAATTATCTTCTTCTTCATTAGTGCTTGATGAGTAATTTTCATAATCGCTATCGAATTCGTGGTCTCTTTCGAAAGAATCATTCAACTCATCTTCACTTTCAGATTCTGAGTTTTCATCAATTTCAGAGCATTCTTCCCTATTAGCACACGATGCCCTAAAACATTCATACGATATCTTTCCAATGTTGTGTGGCATTCAAAATATCGTAGCGACACTGTGGAGATATCGTAGCAACACCGGGGAGATATCGTAGCAACATCGTGGAGATATCGTAACAACATCGTGGAGATATCGTAGCAGCATCGTGGAGATATTGTAAAATATCTTGTGCTAATAGGCTTGACTTATGTTATTTAATTTTTGACTCTGAAATCGGAATTCTGTAATCTGATTATAATTGATATGATACTATAAAATGTTGTTGATATTTATATGTAAAATGGTTTAAAATTGGACATTGTTATGAAATCCTTAAGGTGTCGAAAGACACCTCATGGTAGAAATAGGTATACCATATGCATATTTTTAGAACTAGGCCTATCTGGAGGAAAATCATATAACTGAATTAATTTAACAACTATTGTTCGAAAAGTCAAAAAACTGATTGTGGGGAAATAATTAAACTTAGAGAATAATTTTAAGTTAAAAGTTGTCTTTGACTCCTCTTGGTAGCAATAGTGTTAATGAAAAGCATATTTTTATTTACATATGTAACTAATATAGTTATCAGTTTTTAATTTTTTTTCTGTTCGGGTCGGTACAGATTCTGTACCATGACCTAATGGAATTTCACTGCTTTCATAGCTCTAATCTGCTGAGTTGTCGACTATAGACAATATTACTCCTACATCCTATTGCATCTGTGGATAGGTTGATTGTTGATGAGAAAACAAGTAAAGCCTTATCCACAGGTGGTTTAAGGGGATTAGAGATTTTATGTTTCTTTGGCGGGAAAAGCGGGAAAGCATTTTCCTGTTTCTCGACTAAATCTGCATTGTAAGAAGGTACCTTAGATTTCACTTCGCCATAATTTAAAGATAATTACTTCTATAAGAAACGAGCGAGAATGCATTTAGCTCAGTACTATAGTGTATAGAATCAAATATGCATTTTATTTCTTTTTCCCTTAAGCGATTTTATACAAAATTTGATATAATCTATAACACCGGAAAAGAAAAAAAACTTTTTTTCATTTGCCAAGGAAATTTTAACGGTTTTAGGGTATCTTAAGGCTGCTGATATCGAAACTAATTTTAGTTTTGCCGATTTGTCTCTAGTTATTGAAATAATGCATATCATCAACATTTCAATCGTGTCTGCAGTAGGGTGGAAGAGAAAAAAAAAATCGATTTTCGTGTCAAAATACAGCGGGAAAAATTGCGAATTGGTGAGAATTGAAACGTGGAAAAATTAATCAAATTTATTGACATCTACAGCCTTAAGAGTCCTAAAAAGTAGTGAAATTAGACTGTTTTTCATTAATTTTTAAAATTTTAAAAATTTCTCTTAATCTCTTTATTATAGCATTAAATGTTAAAGCACTCAACTTCTTAAGAGTAATAATTTTATTTTATCAAAGTCAGTCTATAACTTCCTGCCACAGGTTCCTTTCAGATTTGACAAAAATATATGAAACTACTTCAATAAGAAATTTTTAGTTCCTAATCAACACCATAATCTTCACTCATCATAATTTGTCATAAGACTTCGGCTACCAGGATATCAAACTAATGGAACAAAGAAATCCATGGAGATGGGACACACATATGGTGGAAGATTTCTGCTAGAGTCTCCAACGCGAAACTTCCACTGTACGTAAGAGTAAATCTAAAAGCTTTTCCATGAAGAAACTGACCAGTTTATTTAATTTTCATTTTATTGGACTTAATGGAACAACATCATGCATTTTAACCATACCATTGCGACTCTTCTGGTTTTTTTTGAAATTCATTTATTTACTTCACTCATTAATATTGCTTTAAATTTTATTCTTTAACTTACATTTGACACAGATTTTATGTGTCAAAATTTATTGTGACATGTCAAATGATTTATTTTGTGACATATATTGATTACTCTTTATTAATAATTTGATTTATTACTCTTTATTAATAATTTGATTTATTGTATTTATTTAATTTTATTACTGATTTATATTTGGGACAGTTTCAGTGTTATTTGAGTGGTTTGTGCTGTACATATTACTATTGAAATATAATTTTCACTTTACCTCGGAAACTAGAGTCAATCTGACAAAAAAGAATGCCGGATTCAGAATCAGCACCATGAAATTACCGAAATTACCTTAAAATCACTTGAATATCATTGAACAAAATCGCTATTGACCAGTGTAATTTGGGTGTAAATACCAATTTACAATTATTGATATTTGTTCAAAAACCGTCCGTTGTATGTACGGTGAAAACAGTCCAACTAGCAGGAAAGAGGAGATTGACACGTTATTCTCGAATATTCCGGAAAACACGAAGCACAGGCAACAGGAAAAACAGCACTTACACAAATTAGCAACACAAACAGACAGCAATTCACTGATAAAAACAGCAATAGCACTCAGAGTCAAACAGCTGACCAAGTCGCAAGACTTCAGAGAGATTCTTCGTACTCCGAAGACGTTCAAACACGATTGTCTCATCTCAGCAACTCCCGAATTTTTATACCTTTCATGAAAGGATGTGACGTCACATAGAATCATCTAGTAAATTCTGTATATTTGGGACAGTTTCAGTGTTATTTGAGTGGTTTGTACTGTACATATTACTATTGGAATATAATTTTCACTTTACCTCGGAAACTAGAGTCAATCTGACAAAAAAGAATGCCGGATTCAGAATCAGCACCATGAAATTACCCTAAAATCACTGGAATATCATTGAAAAAAATCAGTATTGGCCAGTGTAATTTGGGTGTAAATACCAATTTACAATTGTTGATATTTGTTACAAAAACCGTCCGTGTATGTACGGTGAAAACAGTCCAACCAGCAGGAAAGAGGAGATTGACACTTTATTCTCGAATATTCCGGAAAACACGAAGCACAGGCAACAGGAAAAACAGCACTTTCACAAATTAGCAACACAAACAGACAGCAATTCACTGATGAAAACAGCAATAGCACTCCGAGTCAAACAGCTGACCAAGTCGCAAGACTCCGGAGAGATTCTTCGAACTCCGAAGACGTTCAAAGACGATTGTCTCATTTCAGCAACTCCCGGATTTTTATATCTTTCATGACAGGATGTGACGTCACATAGAATCATCTAGTAAATTCTGTATATGTCCGCTCCTAATAGAGATATCGAGAAAATCGTTGGCCTCGATTCCCCGATAGGTAGTAAGAAAAAAAAACTCTGTAAATGTCTCTTTCCAACCATAAGACTCACATTGTGGGAAAGCGACATTACATATTCGTAACATATTGCTTATTGTGTTTTTTGAATTACCGTGTCCGTATACACGCGGTCAAACAAACAGTCTACCTTTTGATGGATTTAGTCCAAAATTAGATACACATGTACAATTCAAGTGATAAAACCGTATACTAAATTTCATCTATCTAGCTATTTGCATTTTTGAGTGATCGTGTCCACAGGTCATAACTCCAAAAATGATTTTTTTCGAACCCAGGGAATTCTAAAACGTGGAGATACCATCTAAGTCTCGAGGATGAATTTTTTTGACGATTACAATGCAGTAAAACTTCGTTTAACCGTCAGTTTCTGTAATACGCTTTCGTTTAAAATGTAAAAAGTAACATAGGTTTATGGTATTAAAATGCATTTCTGTACACTACGACTCTTATATTGGAGTTTATTTCGATAGTTTTGTAAAATTAAATGCAACACCTATGTATTATTCACTTTTAAAGGATTTTAGTTTCATTTTTGTCCTAAGTTAGCGGTGAAACTACGTAAATATGTATTAAGAGATTTCTGCTATCCGTCTATTCGGCTATCCGTCACAGCCCTGGCCCGGAGAGTGACGGTTAAACAAAGTTTTACTGTACTTTCTCTTTGATTGCTTCGTATAAAAGAAAGTAAAAAGCACTGGCGGCTCGTCCATTAGGGTTGCAGAGCTGCAGCACCCCCTGAAATTATTTTTTAACTTGTATTTTCCCTTTTTAATCTTATTTCCTTACTTTTCTACTCTCAGAAGTTCACTGACTTACGAAAATGCAAAAAAAGTAATTAAAAAATTGGAAAAAGGCATAAAATTAATCCAAACGAAGAGAGAAGCAGGCCTGAGCTGCAAAGTACTCTCCCCCTCCCCCGAAATCCGTTCACCTCGCAGAAAATCCGGAGAGAAAAGCAACCATTTCTCCTTTTAACTTAGACGGGCTTTGGGCTGCAAGGGCTAACATTTCTAGCTGGCACGGAGCCAAATGAACGAGAAAGAGACACCCTTTTTCATTTCATTTTCTTTTTTTTTATCTCACTCCCACACAAAGTGGCAATCTCATTGACTGTTTGTGGGTTTTGGTTTCGGTTCGTGTTGCATCGAAAGAAACACATATGGTACAATGAACATTCGATTTTTTTTGATAGAAGGCTAGATTTCTTTTGAAGAAGATATTCAATTTTCGAAGATTGTTATCATCGAGTGAACAGGGCGAGTAGGGAAGTGTGTATGTGGAGCTCTGACTTTTTTCCCCCTCAGCAGAATCGTCACATCAACATTTACTTAACTTTCTGTTAATAAAACTAGTAGTAAAGTCATATGCTGATTATTTAATTTGTTTGAAAAGCAGTAAATTTTTTTTATCTGGCTTTGGAATAAAAGAAATGTCCCACTTAAGATAAAGTAGCTTCTTAAAATTGCATTCTCTTGATAAATATTTTTTTGCAGACCTCCTTGTTTCTAAGCTTACGAGCCGCCACTCGTAAATAACAAACTTTCATATATACTTCGTTTTATACTTTTTGATTTTACATTTTATACTCTTTCTTTTTACGATTTATACTCTCACTTTCTCTCTCTCTATATATATATAATTAGCATTTCACTTCATAGGTAGATTGCGCCACTAGATTAAGAACAAGATTGCATCATATATTCATTTTTTATTTTTATGTACATTTCGAAAATAATATATATTATCATAAATGGTTAAATTTAAATTTATACTTAATTTTTAATGTTATTTATTATAGTATTAATAGCCTAATTTAGAAATAATATTTTCACTTTAAATGCGGAACTGTCTTTAGGATAACGCTCAAGTCATAAGAATAATTAAGATTATTGAATTGGTGTGCTTTAAGTTATATACTTTCTCGTTTCTAATCTTGAAAAATTTTGGAGATTTATTCCCCTTTTTTTGTTTTTACAAGAATTGGCTATCGCAGAGGGTTTGCGCCACAAATCTAGATTAATGCGACATATATCGGTTCCCAAGACCGATTGGCATTTGATTGTTGGAATTCCAATACTGGGTTGTCTTTTTCATAGTAGTAATAGTATATAATCAAATTATCTTTTGTATTTCATTTGTATGATTATTGATAAGTTAATTTTATTTTAATTTTTAGATTAATATATGTATATATTGAAAAGGTAACACATGTTTTGATTGTTTGAATTATATATATATATCGCTTGAATATATACATGTTGTATATTAAGAAATGTTAAAATTTGTTATTACCTAATTAAAGAAATATTTTAACGTTTTTGTACAATTCTAAGTACAAAATTTGATTTTTTATAGATTAAATCAAGTTTTATTTGCATTGAAAAAAGTTAATTATTATTTAATTTTTTTCTAAATGATTAAGTAAGGAATTTTATCATTTCGGTTTATGCATTCAAGCATATGCATGCCGTAAGGAAACTAAATTGCAAAATAAACAGCTTTATTCCAATTTGTTTCGCATCTTTTTCCCGCGATTTTGAAGAGCTCTGTTTATGATTTTTTTCGTTCTTTAAGAGCAGGAGAAAATTTTTCAAGGGAAATTTCATCTGCTTTCAAAGAGTACTTATCTTGGAAACTTTCAAGATGATACTTTTTCTTAATTTGCGTAGAATTTCCAAAATAAGCTGTTAATGGAAATACAAACGAAACAATTTTTCCTTAAAGAATATTTAGAATTAATTGATGCGAAAATAATCCATTTTTGTGTTTTTCTGATTATTCAACAAAATCTCTTTTTTGGGCGTAAGAAACATGCATTTTACTTGAATAAAAACTCTTATTTCATGATATCAGGACTTAGTTCACCTTATTGTTTTTAAAGGTTGTAATTTTTTTAAATTAAAAAATCATTATTTTTGCTTATGGACGCATTTCAAATTTTTATTTGGGTAAACAAAGAAAACATAATTAGTTTTCAATCGACTGATAAAAATTAAAAGAGCGTTTGTTTTGAAAAAGAATGAATGTATTTCTGAGATCTTTAAAAAAGAGCACCAATTATTCATTAAATTGAAAAAAAAATTATGATTATTTCTCATCCCATTTCCATGACTACATTCTTTATTGTTGTAAAAATGTTTCGAAATCAATTCAACAAAGAAAACCCAATAAATATAATAAGCGTTTATTTTTAAGACAATAAAAAGGGCATCTAGTTTATTTTCAAGGAACAAAACACAAAAGAATAATATTTAGCTGTTTTAAGATGGTTCCGAGAATTATTTAATCAATAATTAAACCTTTAAAAAGATTTTATTCTAAACTTCAAGAGAAAAATAAATCTCTTTCAGGAACTTCAGTCGGACGGAATGTAATGAATAAAAATGCTGTATTGTTCATTTTTAGTTTAATTTTCCCTAAAAAGTGTCCAAGTTGTGAGATATAACATTTAATTCGAAAGAAGATTCGTTAAAGAATTAGTTGATAAATAAAAAATAAAATAAATTCAAATATTTAAATCTAGATTGAAGTTTTTACCTTAGAAGCTGTGTCGTAAAACTTTGTTTTAAATAAATCTCGGTAATTCTGATGTCATTAAAATTACTACCAGAATGGCTTTTTTCAAAATTTTTATTGAATGTTGTTAATATTTGCTTGTTGTTCTTTAAATATTGCTTTTGGGAAAGGTTATTATTTTATTTTAATTTATCATCTGCCTTTACTTTCTTGTAAGTTATCTGTTATGCCTTCTGGAATCGCTTATTACATATATTTGAAAACAGATTGGTCTTACAGAATAATCAAAGACATTTAAATCTAAATGGAAATCGGCCCTATTTTTCAAGAAGTTTTCTAGATGTTTCATGATTATCCTAGTAAACACCTAAATTTTATAACATGCAATAGCGTCGTGAAAAAACGACAGGCGAAATGTCTTGGCTCAATTTTGGCTTTTCAGTATTAGGTTTGAACGCGAATTTTGACTTATTGCCCGAATAACTCTAGCATATTGAGTTCTACGACTGTCTTTAAATGCGTATTATTCAATTATAAAATTGGTTAGCTATTTGTAGTGCAAATAAAATCGACTGTTTGTCTTTTGTCCATAAATTAATTCTCATGGCTGGCTGAAGTTAATTTTCTTCAAATGACTGAAGCCATGACAGATAGAATAGAAATTCATTGAAATACAAATAAATGACTTGAATTATGCAAGATATTTGTTGGATGCAAAGAGCTGCAAAATAGCAGGGGGAGTCTGGAGCATGCGCAGTCTTCTGGCAGCTTCCTTTAAGAGCCCGGATGGTGGGCGTTGTTCCAATTATGTAGTAATTGTAGCTAAAGTTCTTGTTTTTGTGTTGATGTTGTTTGTTGGTTTTATATACTGTTTTAATAAAGTATCGTTTTGCCAAGATGGGCTGTATTATTGAGAGACTATTACACCAGATCCAAGAGAGAATCGGGTAGATTCAGAGAACCTGCTTAGTCTTTTAGACGTGTTGTCATATTAGATGCAACAATATCTATGCCACAGAAAAAGAAAATGCATCAGAATATCAATTAGACGAAAATGTGCTTTCTAGTCAGTGCGCTTCATAATTGGATTCTTATTCGGTTTTTAACTTATGTAATCAGTCATACATTTCTAAGGAGAAAAATAGGAAAACGAAAGTTCTAATTTAAATCTGGCATTTTGTTTGAATCAGCTTGAGAAATTGTACCGACTAATAATGTTGAGAGCATATTTATAATGAGGAAATTTATGTTGAAAGGTTTTTGTCTGGTAATAATATTGAATATGAAATTTTTATGAAATTAAATATTAAAAATGCAGTAATGAATTAGAGAATTATATATTCCATAATGGCTTTCATTCAGTGGCTTCACAGAAAAAAATCAATTATGAGAAATTGTGTTTACTTATCTCTGCTTATTCATAGTTGCATATTTAATGGAATTAAAATTGAATTCCGCAAATTAAATTACTTATCATTAATTATTTTTCTTTATTCAAAGAATAAGAATATGCAGAAAAATAAAAGTCGATTTTTGTTCTCTTTGAAGGATTTCGTGAAGACTGCTTTGTAATTGCTAGGTTAACTCTTCATCGATATTTATATTGCAAATTCAAACTTCTGGCTAATGCTTGCAATGTAATTGATTTTAAGTAATAGCAAAACAATAATATACATAAAGTAATACATTTAGATTCAACTAAAATTGTAGTCATAAATTAAATCTCAAAATAAAAGATCATACAGAATAGGAATAAAATAAAGCATAAAATACTTACCAGTAAGTCTTCTAAAATGTTCTTCCAAAGCTTTATTTGATTTAGAGTGGTAGCTCGTGTTCCATACTGTAAATCAAATAGGTTTACCCAACAAATGTTATATTTTTCAACATTATAACATAAGCCAACTATAACAGTATATCATTTCATTTATTATATTCTTGCAGACATAAAAAAGCTATCAAATGCAATGTAAGTTTATTACCACCATTTGCAGAAGATATTTCAGTCTGCTTCTTTTCGAGAGAGTTGCCATTTCATTTTTCTGCGATTTTAAATTTTTGTTTTTCTGTTTGCAAATTCGAAACCTTTTCCAAAAGCTAATATTATTATAGCTTCCAGAGTAAAACTATCAATTTAATGTTCTTGCTTGAGTTGTTTTATTTAAATAGTGATAAGTTTAAAAAATACACATGGGTATATTGGGAAGAGACGTCGTAATTTTATGCCGTAGTCAGATGACCTTCGATTTTTTTAGAGGGATCTTAATAAAAATTTCTTGTTGTGTGAATTATTAGATGTAGTGTAGTTAAGAGATTTCAAATTAAAAGACATTGCCAACTCTGCAACCGGAAGTTTCTGACAGTCCTTTATTATTATTATTATTTTCATTTTTTGGTGCATGAAGTAAAAAAAATGTGGTGTAATCCTAAAAAAAGTTCACCTCGAGATTTTGACAGATTAGATCTCCCTGTCTCCCCCACCCCAAAAATGTTTTTAAAAATTATGTCTGCATGTCTGTCCGTGTTCATGTGAACAATATAATTCAAAAATGTGACGAACAAGATGGATGAATTTGGTCTTGTGGCCCCCTGTTCCTGATTCGAAAGCTTAAGTATTCAGAACGAGCACTTGAGAGCTGTTCCCCGTTTTTGATTCGAAAGCTTAAGTATTCAGAACGAGCACTTGAGAGCTGTTCTCCGTTTTTGATTCGAAAGCTTAAGTATTCAGATAAACACTTAAGAGCTGTTTCGGCGAAACAAACATTTTTTTAAAATCAGTAACTGAAATAACTTTCGTCGAGTGCTTGTTTTTATATGAATAAAAGATTTTGATAACTTTGCACGATGTTTTCACAGACGTTTTGTTCGCTTGTGAAAAATGAAAAGGCAATTTCGAAAAAAAAGTTGGATGCAATGGAATCAGCTCATGAGACATTGCAATCACATGACAAATGTAAGTGAGCACACTGCCGTATCTAGGGTTAATTGCGCCTAGAGCAAAATATTAATTTTTTCGTTCGTCTTTTGTCATATCTGGTTTCAAAAAGTGAAACAAATGCACCTATATTTGTCTTCGCGGTATTCTCCTCCCAAGAATGATTCTTGGAAATCAATACCCCTTTGTCTTTGTTCTTTGTATGGATCCCCTGCCTCCAGTGGCATAAGTGAAAAGTGGTTCTCGAGACATAATTTTAATTTTTTTTGCCACCATCTGTCACCATTGGTTTAGAGATGTAAATGGTCCCCAATGCGTGGTATAAACCTTTTGTCTCCCTCATCATATTTAGCTTTAAAATGTGACATAGAACACTTACATTTTGTGTCTTTGGTTCCCAGAGCATATATGACTAGGATTACCATACTTTCGGACAGTCCGGGTTTCAAGTTCATCTCCGGACTAGTCTCCGGATCTTCAAAATATCCGGATTTACGCCATTCAATGCGATGAGAGTGAAATTTGGTTGTAATAGCGAAAACACTGATGTCATCCCGTCAATGAAAGAAAACTCATCATTTACACTGTTTAGGTCCATTGTTGATGAGAAAGTGGACAAGCGTCATTATCCAGGCCCCAGTTCAAACTGAAAATTAAAAAATGTCTTCGAAATCTTGTTTTAATTTGGTTTATCATGAATAGAATTTTGAATTGCGAAACATTAGTAAAAATTGTATCTTCTATGTATTCTGACGTCTTAAATTTTTTAAATTCCTCAAATTCTGTGCCAGTGTTAGGAAAGAGGGCCGTTGATAGGTAACTATTAGAATTTTATATTTCATTCTGACCCTTCCAAGATCCTTTAGCCCTCGGCGTGTCCAGATTTGAACTAAAAAAAATTATGGCAACTCTATGTATGGTCCTTTCCTCCCTTGCGCATTCGATGTGTATCATGTGATCATAAATATTCGGTTAGAAAGAAATTGGGCAAATTCAGTGATTTATTGTTCGTTTTGAATTAATTCATCTGTGCAATATAAATTATTTTTAAAATAAATTCCATCTAAAATCTTTTAAATAAAGCGGGTTAAAAAGACAGAAAGATTAATATTGTGCTACGTCATTCATGCTGCGTCGCGATCTCACGATGCTGAAAGCTGTCTTAGAAATCAAAATGCAAAATTCGACATTCAAGGATCCTTCTATGTGCAGTAAAATCATCTGAATTTTGAATAATTACGGTTTTTGACATCTCAAGAAATTACCAATTTTGTACTGGAATTGGATCCGAGAACTTGGGAGTATAAAATAAGCAACCTGACCTCCTAAATCTTTTTAGCCGACCTTTACTCTTTGCTGCTACATTTAAAACTGTTTCCATAAGTTACAATTTGTCGCTGTTGTTCTAAAATGTATAAAAATTGGATAAGTAATAAAAAGAAAAATTAAATACTAAGACTAATTTATAGTGATTGCATCAGGGATATCACAACTTTTTTTATACCTTACCCCATTTTAGGGTGGGAAAAATTTTCGCTACCCTAAAATTGAATAATAAATAAAAAATTGTTTTGTTGGATTAATATTCAGTTTCGAAGCTATACAAGGGCTGTCCGGATCCTCGATGGCAAGTTTGCCTTGCACCAAATTCTAAAGACTTTCGGTAGTACCGGAGCTCGTGTCCTCGATCTTCCGTCCATAAAGAAGAGACTTTGTAGACAGACCACCAGAGCATTGTCTCTTCCCCAAATGAACCGAAAACCAAAGTATTGATTAAGGAGAAATAAAAAAAAATTAAACTGAAATTTGTCATTCAGCAAATTTTAATGAATTAACTTAATTAAAATTTCTTAAATTTCTTTTGCGAAGAAACCACATTGAAAGCTTTCGCTATTACCTACAGGACTTCGTTTGGGGTGTCGATCGAGAATTAAAGAAGTCCTGGATATTACAGTCCTGGAAGAGCTCAGTGTTTGTTCTAAATAGTGACAAGTGACGGCGACTGGGGGGGGGGAAGCAGTCGCGCCCTCTCATTTTTTGCGGAGAAATTACATTTTTTATTTCTGCCTAAAACCAAGAATTATTAAAAACAATAATGTTCGGGGAAGCTAGCTAATTTTGTAAGTAAATTTTTAAATTTTGTTGTCTTCCCCCTACGCTTCTGGGTACTTTTAGGTGTCAAATTTTTTGCCCCTTCCAATCGCACTTCCCACTGATAGTGACATAACATTATTTGGAGGTTTCAGAGTTAGAATGAACCATGCCCATGGGATTCATTTCTGAGAAAACAACTTATAAAGTTTATTAACTGCATTTAAAATAAAAGTTGAATTCTAATAGTTTTTACTCTCTGGTGGAGACATACAGAAATATGGAACTAAATCATTATTACACAGAAAATATAACATTTCTTCACTAATATGGCAGTGTTAGTGCAAAATGGGCAAAACATGGATTTGGTCCACTTTCACTCTGAACTCTTCATTTGCGACTTCATGGTTGATAGTACAGCCCTTTTTATGAGTTCAAACTTCATTAATTGTTGGCAAAACATCATTAAGGGATTCCTTCGACCATGCAATCCAAACAGTGCCAGAATTGTTGCCTTTTCCGGCGATCATCCCTACTGGGGGTGGAAACAGTAGAGCAAATCGGAAGGAGAGTTCGAAAATCGCTTTATTCCATTCAGGGAGGGTCGAGAGAGATAAGCACAACCTGCAGCTGCTCGATAGGGGTCCCTTCCTTTGCAATTTCGTGCGGTTTGTTTATTTACTCTTCTGGCCAACTGGTGTGAGCCTTGACCACTGGATTGGTTTACACGAGGCTCCAGCAAGAGTGTCTCTCAACCACTGCTGGCAGATCGTGTTTGTTTTACCGTGCGTAAGCCTCCGACCGTGTTATGATTCGATAAACAGATGGTTGAATAAGAATTTATTGATTGAGAGAACTTTCCAGCGCAGGCAGTTGAAACGATGCGAACAGAAGTGGGTATTTGTAGCGAGATTATTGGATTTGTGCAGTGTTTGGTTACAGGATATCTAAGAATCTTGAAGCACTATCTCATGATACAATATTGCAAGTTTAGTTAGATATGCGTATTTATTTTGCAATTCATTTGAGCCATCCAGATTAGTAAGGAACATAATTTGGTAGAGTTGTGCCATAACTGCTTGTGTTCTGTTAGGAGTGGCCGGATAAGCATATCTTAATGCTTTTTTTTCTAGTTAGGCGAAGTCTGTGGGTAGATAAGTGTTTGAAAGTAGATAACTGTTTATTTATTTAAATAAAGTTATGCAGAATGAGCTAAGAGAGTTGAAGTTGATCATACAAACAAACTAACTTGTATAAAACTGAAAATCATTTGAAATTATCTTGAGCGTCAGGAAAATATTGAATGTATGAGATATTCTTGAGTTTGTTTAGGTTATGGATCTTATATGAGTAGTGTGCAAATTTTTATGCCCACTATTCGAATAAGACAAATTTAATTTAATGTTCTTCCCAAAATATAAAATAAGTCATTCTGTGGAATAGCTAAGCTATATGTAAGAGTTAGAAAATAAAACAGCTAAGCACGAATTGGAAAGTACTTTTTACATATTACTCCTTGCAGCTGGAAAACACTGATTGCCAAAATATAAGATATTTCTGCCCGAGAAATTTTAATCATAAATACTATAAATTCTAGTTCGTGCACTGTGTAGTTGAAACTCTAGCTCAGAAGTGCGCAAGCTATTTTAATTTCCGACCACCTCACTTCATGTAAGATTTTTTCGCGACCTCTTTGGGGGCCTTGACCGCGTTCTCTGAAGGAAAGTCTTCTATTTTTTATTGTAAAATAAATTTCTTTAAATTTAGCTACCCACAAAAATTTTCGCGTGACCCCCGGAGGGGTCGCCTAGCTTGATAGTTGGCATCATTTCCCATCAGACACACAGTTCCCAAACGTTGGAGGAAAACCCAATCTAAAGCGGTCAGATTTATAAGTTAGTTCTTAGTTTATAGTGTTTTATGCAAATATGATGAACTTTCGTCAATATGTTTACGTATATGACGCAAATTCGTAAGAAATAATTTTTATGGCATAAATTAGTATTAGCATATTATCTAGATTAGAATAAATTACTAATTAATATTTAAAATAACACTTACAGAACTGAATATCTATACAGAAGCAAAATAGAGTATAGTTGAAGCTAGTTTATATGTATTACCTTCAACACATGGAGAATAATGAGAATATATTTCCCCCGACTTTCGCGTATACTTCTACAAGGTGGAGCGTTGTGTGTCAAGTTTAAAGTTTTTGAGATACTCTTTTGTAATTTTAAGCTATTTGTTTAGTATAGTAAAGAAGATCGAGTATGTATTTTGGATCTTTTCCGTTTGACCGTTTGAGTCCAAAATTTAATATAGGTCTACAATTTGTGTAATAAGACCACATATTGTATAGCAATGGATTCAGAAACCCTCCGTGCTTTTGCGCATGCGCCGGGCGGAGTTATTTTCATCAAAATAGGGGGAAAGTGAAGAATGGAAGGGTGATGTTTACATTTTACTGAGCGTGATCTAACAAAGAAGTCCGGAAATGCTCTCATTTGACTCATTGCCTGACACCCCTTTCCGGTGTAAAATCGTCCAAAAGTGGTAGTCTCGGAATCCGTTGCTGAAGAGTATCAAGTTTCATTTATCTAGTTCGTTGATTTTTTTTGAGTTATTGCGCTCGCATACACACGGAAAGACAAACATTCTACTCATAGACGGATTTCGCCCAAAATTAGATCCATATCAACAATTTAGGGATTGTTCCATTTAGTTTGTTCCGTTTTATATATATTGCTTTCAGATGCACACGAATAAACAGATGGACAGACAGTTAACCCATTCGGATTCGGTCTAAAATCAATGCAGTTCTAAAACTCTGACGATAAAACCATATTCCAAATTTCATCAGTCTAAATCATTGAGTTTTTCAGTACCCGTGCATGTGGGCGGACAGACAAACGAGTAAAAAGACCTGAGTCAAAAAATAGTTTTCCGTACTCTTGGAGGTCTTAAACATTGTGATTCATCAATATCTAGAGATCAAATTTTTTGACGATTATAAAATTTCCTCTTTATACACTTCGATAAGAGAAAGTAAAAAAAAAAAAGAAACATTGTTGAGACGCCCAATAAAAAAATATTTAGAGCAGAAAGTGGAATTTTTAAGAAGAGTTTAGTCAAAAAATGTCGTTTTTATCCCTTCCATCCATTCCTTACAATGAAGATGGAAAATATATGCTTTCATGTTATATGTTTCAATTATATGCTATTATATGTTTCAATTCATAACTGGTAATACATTCTTAAAGAAATCGAAAAAGTTAGAAAACTCTTCACAAACCAATGATTTAAATTTAAACCCCAACTATTAGTAAAGCAAAGGAACAAAAATGCTGGAGTAAAAAAAATAGTATAGTTTATTATTAATAATACCTCCCAAAAATTATTTAACCAAATTTTATAATTCGATGGAAAAATATTACAGTAACTCAAGAGCTGGAAACAGAGACATCTTTTGAAAAACAATGTTAAATTAATCTTACTATAAAAAATCCCTATCTTCGTTTAACTTAATCTTAAATTTCGGCAACTTCAAATATATATAAAAAAATCAAACACTTTACTTATAAAACCGATGGGTAATTGAAATTTAAAAGAAAAAAGCGATAGAAACTCCATCGAAATGAGAAAACCATTAATCAAGTTTAAATGAGTAAGAATTCTAGATTTACTTTTTTTACCGCTTTTTTTCTCCTCTCCGGAAACAACACCAACAAGTAATTTCGTCTCAAGAAATTTTTCTTTGGTGTTCTTTCTTTGTCTACGAAGCGTATTCACTATTCAATTACCACACAGGCATGCATGTTAAAGGAATTTTCCTTGATGAAATAGCATTCCTTTTGTTTTACAGGAGAAAAAAATACACTCGTTGTAGTTATAAGGTAAAAATTAGTTAAAGGTAGAGCAAGCATTCTTTAAGAATGAGATGAAAAAGCGTTAATTTTTTTCTGGGAAGTTCTGTTTAACAGTTTAGTTTTTAGTTTTCCTTAGGATAAAAATATTTTATCGCTGAAAGTCTTTATAAATGAATTAGCTTAACTCGTCAAAACTGTTGAAAATGGGGTAACAACATTTTCTTTTTCTTCACTTATATAAAATGTTCTAACATAAGAAATTACAATGTATCGTTTGAGTTGTTTTTCGTATTAGGAGAAATAGATATATTAAGAATACATAGATGTAGAATAGGTAGATCAATATTTCTTCAATACAGTGCGAATGTGTTCAATGAAGGTGACCAAGATTTCATTTCTAATTTTGATAAATGTGAGTAAAAAGTTATGTACGTTTTAATTATGTTTTATACTTTCAGTATTCCTTCAGAAATAATAATTTTTATCTTATTTTTAATTTCTTCTTAACATTATGCACATTACGATCATTAAAAAAAATCGACGGAAGGCTCTACGAAACGGCCGCTGGGATTGAGGGCCGTAGATTTACTTGCCTTACTCAACTGTGACTTTCTGTGACTAAAGTAGCTGTATGTGACTATTAACTCTATAGTCTATAGAGACTCTTAGTCTAGTGTGACTATGTGACTCTATGTTAAATTCTTCGTGAATTTCACCAACTTTGCAACTCGACTGTGACTAAACTGCAATTACAAATTCTAAAAATATTTTTGAAATTTTCAATGTCTACCTTTCTCAGTTAAATGAAACTAAAACCAACTCTCTATGTTATTTGATTGAGGAGCTATAAGTGTTTAACTTTAGCGCGAAAAGCATCATAATTTTTTCCTTTCCGGGCACACCATTATAGACCAATATGGAGAGACGTAAGTCTACGACAAAAATAAAAATTGTGCTTTTATTGTCATCGTTATATTGAGAAATCTTTATTAATTTATCTTGGTTTAATTTTTTTTTAAATATTGCCTATATACTTTAGACATTTTCTTTTCTTCAGTTTCGTTTGTTCTTCTATACAGCAAATTATGAAGCCTATTTTTAGATGAAAGATAATGAATAATATTATTCAGACACTACACGAAAATAACAATTATGGATTCCAAATTCAAAACATTTTCTTGTGTTAAATATTGAATTTACGTTTAATTATGTATTGTCATTTCGATCTGCTGTTTTGGTTTTGGTGATAAATCTTTACAGTGAAATTTGGACAATTCGAATGGTTTTAATCTGTCCGATGATTTCTTGAATTTCTTTTTACATAATGTAAAAATTTCATTTATAATTAGAATTTAAGCTTGGTTAATTTAAAGACAAAACTAATAATTTACTTTTTTTATTTGTTTCGTTTGTTAAATACATTCTTATCTTGGATGCTCAGTGATCGTAAGCAAATAATGTTTTAAGGTCTTTAATTTACTCTATGATTTTACTACAATACAGTGTGTGAATTAAAACAGCAATGAAAAAAACGTGTCACTTTTTTAAAGATTTCGAAACACGTTAGTTGTGAAATGTACGTTTTGAAGTTTTATTGTAGAAATTTGTAAAATATTGTAGAGACTGAGAGAGTTTTATTGTGGTACTAGAGTATGCATTCAAAGTGCTGCATACTCTTTGCTCATTGAAGTTATTTATCTATTTATTGAAAGTATTATTTTATAATGCATAAATTAATTTGATAAATAAAATGATTATTATTTTTATTATTATTTTATTTAATAAAATTACTTACTGTTTATTTATTAATTATGCAATATTTATTAAAACTGTAAATATTGAAAGTAAATCTTTGCTGGAATTTTTAGTTTAAAAATTTCCGTTTCCTCTTACTGTTCTCTTTTTAGATTCATTTTTTTCTTAATTCAGATTTTAGGATAAATAGAATTCTTATTGTGGACCTGACATCTTCAAATTAGCCAAATTACACTGTTTAATATTGTTATAAAAGGGCATTCTGCGCGTTGTCATTAATCTCAAGACGAAATATGTTGGAGTTTTAATACACGAAGCATATACTTTTCCAAAATTATGAATTCATGATATATATTAATTCTGGAAAGCATTTGATCACTCTTTTATACTAAACAATTTCAAAATAACTATTTTAGAAATGAATGTTGTGATTCTATTGCTCTTTATTAAATGTGGAATCGTCATTTTGTCAAAAAAATACGGAAGGGGAATCTCTCTCTCTCTTTTAACTACTCACCATATCATTTACCCCATTGCTTGTTTCGATGGTATTTTAAAACTAAACAAGCCATACATCTAATAGCATTCCGAGCAACAAAGCACCCTCATTTTGTAAAACATCATTCCAAACAATGTTTCTCTCAGAATTGTGTTTCCATTAGAACAGCAGATGATCTTTCTGGAAGAAACCACCTCCCGCTTCTATAATTATGGTTCGCTCGCCGGTTCCAACCAGCAGCGATAACGAAATATCGAAAATTAATACATACGTCAACGAAACGACGGTGTTGAAAGAGCATTATGGGCAGGCATTTCCGGTTTTCCAACTTCCGCTTTTCTTCTGGGCCCGTGCTGAAAGTAGTTATCGGTATCGGAATGTTCCGTCCCGCCATGCACCGCGGGTGCTGTTCCTGGATTTAAAAGCACCTCGCGCCTTTTGTTGTAGTCTGCTTCCAAAAAAGAAGCTCTTATTAAGGTTTTTCGACCTACCAGACATTAGGTGGATAAAATATTACTTTCTTTGTTCACTGGAGCTATAACATTTTGAAGATACCTCTCAGATATGTGTTCGAGAGAGAGTATCTTTTTTTTCCTGATGAGTTATGAAGCGATAAAACAAGTATTTTAACAAAAATTTTTAGTTGCTTCGATATTTTCTACTGTTTGAAGAAATGTCTATTGAATTTATCAAATTTGAGTTTTTCATTTCCAGATTATCGATGTAATTTAACATTTTAGTATTGTAATTTTAATCAAAGAGTATTTTTTCACTAATTTCCCAATAAAAAATTTGAACTTATTAGCTCAAAATATTGCGATAGATTTCTTAAATAAGTGATATGCAATCATTTAAGGTTAATTTGAAAGTTCAGTTTTTTGCAGTTTGACGTTTCTTGCTGAAAGTCCATTCTAGTAATTATAACTACTCTTATTATTCAATAAGAGAATATTATTATTGACTAATATTACATACCAAAGCATACAAAAACAAATTAGTTTTGTATAGGAACATATGTGTGGAAATCTCATGCGTGTACATTAGCGGCATAAGATGAATAAAAAATAAATGAATGTGGGTATGGTTTAAAAAACAGGTTTATTGAACACTGTGTTCATAATGTTACAGAAGGTGCTCGAAACAATGAGAGCTCGACCGCAATCAGTGTTAGTTTTGAAAAAATCCAGCTTTGACAGAAACTTTCTTCGGTACACACAGTTAATAGTGGTTTCAATCGTCTGTTTAGAAATCTTTCAGAGTACAACTGTACCATGTATATTTATCATATCCATTAACTGTCTCATCCTGCTATCTCAGTACTGCTGTACAACTTAGGATTCCGTTCTATTTTTCCTCCACTTTTCTGACAGAAATAATGAGGGCTCGAGCTGCCCTATACTCTTCAGGCCAAATAGAGAGGGCATGTAACGTTCCAGACAATATGTTTCTATGCCAAACTGATCTGTTTTGGTATACCTAGAGTTACCATACGTCCAGATTTCGCCCAGAACAATCCGGATTTCAAGCTCACGTACGGAATACTGTCGTAATTTTCAAAGTTAAAAAAATATTTACGCCGGCGAATGCGGCGATAGAGAAATTAAATTCGTGAAAATTCGTTGTTTAAAATTAAAATATTTTCCATATGTCTACCTGTCATATAGGCTCGAACTGAACGAATTTTTTCGACGAGGGTCCATTTGTGCAGCTGAAAGAGGGAGGTTGTTCCTTTATGTCAGTTGTGAAAGAATGCTGAATATAAATTCTGATTCTGTTTTACTATATTCAGAATTCTATTAAAAATAAAAAAAATTAAATGATAAGACTTTCCTGAATAAAATTATGTCGTCTGAAATGTATCTACCGGGAAAAACCGAAAAAGGATATGAGAAAGTGGGTGAATTTCCTTATCTAGGGCCCAGCTTTGGCAGTTTTGTCTTATTATATTTTCAATAATGTGGTTTTGATTTACTAAATATTAATAAAAATTGCATCTTCTTTGCACTCTGACGTCTTAATTTTTTCACTTCCTCAAATTCGGTCTTAGTATTATGAAAGAGGGTCGTTCAGTTGAATGGAGACGCAATTCATTGGGGCCGCAGTCCCCACCACTTGCGCTTTATAATGAATGAGATGCTTGGCGGAGATGAACTTCGTTTGTTGGAAGAAGATAGTGAGGAGATAGCATCTTCCATGGCAAGAGCTAAGTCTGGTTTGGCGATGGTACTGCTAGTACATCTTTTATTGAGTACCAGCGTAAGCATGCGCTTCTACTCAGACTGAGTGCTTTTGAATAGTTTGAGGGAAAAACATGGATAATAAAAGCTAAGTTAGCCGTCTGAAATATGGCTATGAAAGCCGCTGTATTTTATGAGGAGTAGTAGATATAGGTGAGAGTAAAATATGGAAAACAATGAAAGGTGATCGATTGATTAGATGGTGTGTTCCGAGAAATTATTTCTAATCATGGAGGTTTAAGGGGGAGTGGCCATTTGGTTGTAGAATAAGGGCAGGGAAATTTTCCGTTCGTATGAGCATATTCGACTTGACCGTTGATAAGAGAGTTTTTGTGATCTTGAAGTTGACTGAAGAATTTTCTAGAAATATTCTTTACGTGAACTTCTATCACCTCAATTTTGAGATCTTTGTGGATGACATCATTCCTCACCAACCAGGGAGCATTAGTCGTGATTTGGAGAATTTTATTTTGCAGTATCTGGATTTTTCTTCTGTGAGTTTTTGCGGTGATACACCAGATAGAGGGCCGAGTAGGTTAGAATTGGCCTAAGTATTTGTTTGAATAATAGCACTTTTTTGTTTAGTGAGAGAGAAGAGTGCCTTCCAATCAGAGGGATTATCATATGGACTTTATTCCAAAATTTGTCTGAGTTATATTTAGCATGTTACCTGAAGGAGAGTTTGGAATCAACTATAAGTCCAAGATATTTGACTTGATTTTCCCAAATTAAACCTTATTCTATGAATGAGAGGGTCTTGAGTACTTTGCTGGAATGTCCTTTTCGAAAAAGAATTGCCTTTGTTTTGACAGTATTGATGGCCACTCTCCACTTGGTGCAACAGTATTCAATGCTATCTATTTGGGATTGGAGAGTTTTAATAATGAATCTGATATTGCTACCCTGTGTGAGGATGGCTGAGTCATCGGCAAAGAGGCAGTTGAGGACTTTGTCGTTGCAACGGAAGTCAGAATTGAAAATATCGTAGAGGGTGGGGCTGAGGGAACTGCCCTGAGGTGTTCCTGCTTGGATGTTGCCAACTGAGGAAAGGACTTGATTGATTTTGACTTGAAAATTTCTGTTTGAAAGGAATCGTTGAATAATTTTGATGAGGTAGTCCGGGAATTGGTATTTGATCAGTTTGACAATGAGACCCTTATGCCACATTCGGTCAAAAGCCTTTCTGACATCTAAGAAAACTCCTCCTGTGTAATGTTTTACGTTGAAGCCTTCGACAATTTTGTTTGTGACTCGAAGTAGTTAGTGGGTGCAGCTGTGCTTTTCCCTAAAGCCAAACTGTTCGGCAGGAATAATGTTGTTGGTATAGCAGTGATCGTTTAGCCTTATGAGAAGAATTTTTTCTTAGAGTTTGATTACGTTACTAAGAAGACTGATTGGTCTATAGGAGCCGGGGAATTTGCAGTTTTGGTTTGGCTTAGGGAACATAAGCACATGAACAATTTTCCAAGCATCCGGGAAGTGTTGTAAGATAAGGCATTTATTGAAATTTTTGCAAGGTGGTTAACAGCATTGAGGGTGAGCATTCTAATGGCTTTATTGGGGAAACCATCGGGGCCCGTTGCCTTTCGAGGGTTGATCTTCTTAATCAGGTTAATTACTTCTTGACAGGAGATGAGGTCTGGAGTGGAAGATGTTGCAAGATTATTGAAATAACTATTGACAGAATTATTAACTTCGTTGATATGGAGGTTGCAGTACGGTTCGGGATTTTCTTGAAAAGAGTTTTCTAGGCTATGGCAACTATTACTTGCCTGAGTATTTAAAAGTGTAGTTACAGAAACCAAAATGGGGGAAAAATCACAAACTTTTATACTAACACGTAAGTGTTACTATCCAGAGTCGATAAAAGGAGGGAGAAAAGCAAAAGCATTCGAAGGAAATGTCTTATTTTCAGAAGACCCGTTGATGCGTTCCATAGGTTCATTCCACTGTGATTGAGAAAATTTGTCTTGTGAATTAGAATCCAATATAAATAAGGAAATTTCACTTGTTTTCGCTGTCATAAAATATTACGTTGAAAACTTGAGTTAAATACAAATATTGAACATTATGCTACCATTAAAATGCATTGTGGTTCCAAAACATGCATGACATACAACCAGCTGACTCCAATGATCGGCAGGCAGAAATGTAGGCTTAATTTGCAATAATTATTGAATATGAATCGTCTGCCAAACTATGCCAATTACGCACAACATCCCGCCACTATTCATTCCATCGTAATCTTACCGTAAACTCTCGTAACAGGTGTGTTTATGGATTAAATTCAATTGGATTTCATATCAGTCCACGCAGTTCTACAGCTGTAAAGTCTGAATTTAATTACAACTGATTCTAGACTGACGACTCTAACTGGTTTTCTTAGTGGGATTTTGAATTAAAGAGATTTCGTGTTTTTCCATTACCATCCAGAAACAAAATTTATTTTTCGTTGCTCTAAAATATTGTGAGACATTTATACACTGATTTTTGATCCTGTGCCATTTTTGAAACGAAGTGAAAACGTTGTCTAAATTAACTATATAAACACGATAAATTTTTCTTGATAATGTGATGTAATAAACTTATTTTCAAAAATGCTGAAGTTATAATTAAACGTTTTTAACGAATTCAGTGCAAAGGATCCCGTTTATCTACTTTGAGCATTTAATAGTTTGAACTGAGTTCTATTTTCTTTTTCAATTTATCTCTTGTACAATATCTTTCCTCGTTTGCCATTGTCAAAGTATTTAACAAAGCATCTTTTTTTAATTTTTAGTTTTTTCCTCCCTGAATAATTATCCATGACTCAACTATTAAGGCAATTCGTGCTGTACAAATATATTTTCATTTTTATACCTAAGTTTCAAAGCAAGCAGAAATATTGCGACATGTAAGGCATAACAAAAGAAAATAAGAAGTTCTTAAAAATTTGTTGCTCATGCTTAACCAGATCGTAATAATTATCGCAGCTGAATTCTTACTGTATAAAATAATTGTCTTAATCGACTAGTTTTCAAGTATTGGAAAGTGTTTTTTTGACATTTGATTTATATTTAACTTTAATAAACATCTTCAAATAACTAATATATATATATTTTTAAAGTGGTAAATATTTTAAAGATACTCATGTAAAATATTTACTGAAGTTAACTGTAATTTTAACATCATGAATAATCATTTTGTATTGGTACTCGGAAACTTCCATAAAACACGTTTGATTTCAAAATTCCATTCATTTGATCTGCTTTTGCAATTCGAAATTTTATTATTCTTAACATTCTATCTGCTTCTGCAGTTAACATTTTCCATAAATTATTTATTGGAGTTTTTTTTCTAGCTTTATTTTGTTGAAAAGTTAAATATTTTCGTTTAATCGAAATTTGTAACAGAAAATTCAAAAAATTCTTATGTGTTTATGTGTTTCGATTTTTTATGTCTTTTTCTATTACGTTTTGATTCCTTCATAAACAGTGCAGCTAATTATTATAAAGTTAGATTAACGTTCCGTTTTGAGGTTACATGAGGGTTACTTTGGGACGGACCTCGGAAATTTGAACAATGTGCAGATGACGAAGACGGCACCTGAGTCGGTACTCCCTCTCCAAACTTCCGCACCACACGAAAAGGAACACAACAGCACCAGGTCCGTATACAAAGTGGATCTTTCGTGGAATCGAATCTCGAAGCTGAAACTCTTCCATCATATTAATTAAATTCTGGGTAAATGATAAAATATTTTCGCTTACATGATCTCGAACTTAGAAAGAATTAGAAATACGTATGTATAATTTTGTAATTTTTGAATTTTTTCAATTAAATTCCAGTTTTTACACATGCAACTGCAATTTTTATAATAGTTTCTCTTTATCGCCTTTTACAGTATGCATATTGAAGGAAGAAAATTTTTAATAAGATAAGTTATAAGTCTTAAGCTGGCCACTCAGGATCATTCCACTCCACGCAAATCTGCCAGCTGCCAGTCATTCCGGTCCCTTGCTCCTCATCCTGCCTTCAAAACCCTAAGCCTGCCTTTTCGGATTCCAATCCAAATTATGTGGAGCAATATAAATTGGGACAGGTTAAGGAGGACATTCACCGCTCTTCCAAAATTGGAATTGTCGGAACACGGGAAGGAAAATACCTATCGTCAAGGTCGAAAACCTGTCAAATTTGGAGCAAATGATCCAAAATGGTGGAATTCAAAACAACTTAAAATCCAAAACTCAATCCGCCGATTCCAATTTGAGACCTTGATGCGAAGGTAGCGGCAAAACAAAGGATCTGCCTACACTGGCACCTCGCATCGAGGCTAGAAATGAAACTCGAAATCTGGGTGGCAGGAATTCTGCGACATTGAACATTTTCTCAAAACAAACTTTGGAACATCCGTGAATGCTTTGTCTAATTTTTCGACTAAAGTGGGTGAAAAAAAAACCAGTTTTAGGACAAATGGCATAGCTAGTCTTCTCGTAATGCCCAGCTTTAGATATCCAAACTCAACACGTCAATTCTGACCTGTTTCCCCTCTCAGTTTTGGAGTGAAATGGTCGGATTTGTGTGGCGTGGAGTGCTCGTGAATGACCGGGCATATTTATAAGTGTGACTTTGACTGAAATACTCAGCGGGAGAGTTCTTCCTTCGACTTTATCATTTAAGTACGCCAAATTTATTACGCCCAGCTCGATGCATTCGAGTGTTATCGCTTTCATAGACATGCACAGCTAATATTATAAATGGTATTTTCGGATTCATAAAGGTCTAAAACTTGGATATTCATGAAAAGCTCGAGTTCGAATTTTTTGACGCGATTAGAATATTTCCTTTTTCTATACTTCGAATACGAAAAAGCAAAAACAGAAATTTGACTAACAGTTTCCATATGTTGAAGCAAGCATATGTTTGTCTCTAGTATGTAGCTAACGTTTTCTTTAGGTTTGATTAAAATGTTAATATTTTAAATACTATCAGCTAAATTTCCTTACGAAAATTTAGCAAGCAATTTGCACAATCACGAACTCCGAGAATTTATTTTAGTTTTGTTAAAATCCTAATTTCACATTCTTCTTCTGTAAATTGCAACCATTTAAATTCTTTTATGTATTAAAATTATTACTCTAATAATTTTGAATAGAATCCAGAGATATGTTTTCAAATTTTTAAAAAATAGTATTGTGCGATAAATTTTCGCATCATAGTGAAATTTACTTTGATGTTTACATTTCTGAAAGAATTAATGAAAATTTAATGTTTGGATTTTCGCGAGAAAGTGCGCGTGCATTTTTCTTTCTAAAATTGAAACTTCTTTATGGCTAATTACATACGATTAAGTAAATAAATTACAGAGTGCTATGAATACACGAAATAAACTAATTAGATTCCTATATGAAAATTGCTAGCGTAATTACAGTATATTTGCATTGACTAGTTAGCAGAAATAATTTTAATATAATTTTACATGCAGGGTAAATATTTTGCGCCATTCTCCAATTTGAAATAAAAATAGATGAAAGATTATGTTTATCATTCTTTACAGATTATGAATACAGGTTGAAATTATTTTGGAGTCCTGCTGTGATGGAATTTCTGTAACTAGTTTAATAATACATTTAAAGAATAAGCATAGATAAGTAAGAAAGTATAAAGTTGAATTTCTTTAGCTTCTTTATTATTTTTCACTATCCAAACAATACAAGTTTTTCCTTTTCCAAAGGTTTCTACATGTTTATTACTTGAAAATAAAGAGAACTACTAAAATTGTGTATACTTTTCGACGTTTTAGTGTTTTAAAACTTTTATTTCTCTTATTCTGTAATTTTCTTCGAAGTACTGTAATCTTTAACTTCTTCAATTGTAATCGCAACTTCAAGGAGAAGTACTGTCATTCGACTTCGAGGTTCTAATGTATCTCAATGTTTAGAGAAGAAAATAGAAACAATATTTGCATTTTTGAGTGTATAGATATACTACTGCTTAATAATGCAAAGAGAAGGAATAAATCTCACTTGCGGTATTTACACAAAAATTATAGATTTGTCTCAAAAAGTTGAACCAAATCCGTCAAATGGAAGACAGTTTTACGAAATAGATACTAGATTTCCCCCCTTTGATATGGAGCTATTAAAAAAACTATATTTTCAAAGATTTTTTTAGATCGTACACATTGTCATTCATAGTGCGAATAAATGAAAATAATATAAGCAGGAGACCTATAAAAAACTCACTGTGCATCCTAAACAGTGTTTGGCGACGGCAAATAAAATTGCGCCAAAGAAAATTGGCGAGAAAATATTACGCACCCTAAACTCCAGGTTTACCGAAATTTGGTATGTGGTCTTAGCATTAAAATTGGAGACTTATATCAAATTTTCGACCCAATCTGTCCAAATGCACATATTCGATTCTATTCCCTGTACTATGAAGCTGAACACAAAGCGAACTATACTGTTTAAGAACATCAAAAAGTCGAAGGGTGAAGATTCGAGAACATAGAATGCGTTTTGTAAACTTGTTTCGATTGATTTGCATGGACTGTATGTTCACTTTGTACAGACAGAAAGCTTTAAAATCCAAAACATTGAGATTTATCGGATAGTAAATGTATCATACTTAAAAGCAAATGAGTTAAAATCCTGCTAAATGAATTTAAATCAACTACTTTTTTCAAAAGAGAAGTTTTTCGTTAGAAATAAAATGATGAAATAAGGAAATGGCTATTTTGGAAAGGAAGTTAATTTAATTGAATGACTTTTCAAAAGCGAGATTTTAAATCAACTCTTATTTAAAGGAAAGAATTGATACGAGAAATCCTGTAAAAAAGTTCAATTGTAAATTGTTTAAAATTGTGGTTAAAATGATGAGGACGTTGCTGAAATCTAGAATCATGTGCAAAAACACGTTCAAGAGTAATAAAGCGCTTACACACAATACAAATAGGTGCGTGGTAATAAGCTAGTGCACAGTGACTCAAAAAATGCATTTTTCAGAAGAGCGAAGTGGTTGAAACCGCACATACCTACATTGGTTACAGTGACATATCAAAACTCATGATTTGTCAAAAACTACTTTAGAGATGAAAGATTTTAGTAATATTTCCATATTAACCATATTGGCAATGGTTAGATGTTCTGATGTAAGTTGAAGTTTCGAATGATTATTTTCAACAATAACATGCAATTTTATAATACATTGATTGTCAAAAATTAAGGAAAAACAAGAAAAATGCGATTGTGAAATCTCTATTCTATTATTAAAAGAATGCTTGACAAATTAGGAACAAAAGAAAAACCATAGCCTTATTTTCTGTCTTGAAAATTCACAAAATGCAAACGTACCACAGAATATTGTATCCGAGTGCAGTGTGTGGTCAGTTCTAACAGCTATACAGAAACAACAATGATGTTCCATGCTCAAAATGATGGGGCTTATTAGCCCTCTTGGAAAGCAAAGTCCGTTGCTGTGGCAAGGCAGTTCGAAGACCCTGGATGGCTGCAGGGAGTGGGTTAAATGCAGCAGTAAGTCTCTCTAGAGCATCCCAGGTATACTCAATCGGATTCAAGTCCCGAAAACGTACTTGCCAATATATACACACAATAGTCTCTTCACGAAGTTAATATTCCACCATAATTTAGGGGTCTAGCATTATTCTCTTGTTGGATGAAGGAACCCACTGTATCTGCGTGGGTGCCTCTTGGACAATTCACAGGTCAGTGCGGCCGTCCAAAGAGATACATGCCCGTACACTGAACCTACAAAATGTGGATACCTTTTATGGCTATAACAGAGATAACAGCGTTTTCCCGGCTCCAGTCAGACCAATAGTCTTATTGAGTCTCTTTGCAAACAAATCTGGACTCATCAGTAAAGAGTACAGATAAGCAGGATAAAAACATCTCCGGAGGAAATGAAAACTAGGAAGACCCTTCTTCGTGGAAAGTGGAGAGAAGAAACATTTCATTCGCATGATTTACAGGATTTATACATATCCAAGTATTAAGTAAAGAATAGGGGGAACATGATCTACAAGATATAAACACCTCTTCATAGGAAGTGAAGAGTAGAAAAATCCTAGATATTTTATCGTGAATTGAAGAACCGCGGTGTTCTTGTGGTAAAGTGTCGGCTCCGCGTGCAGAGGATTCAAGATTCGAAACCCGATTCAACCAATTGTTGTGCCTGCCTGACTTTGAGAGTCAAACGTCCTCCCACTGGCGTGGCATGGAAGTCTGGGGATGGTTTGTCCTGGTTCACTTGTTGTCCCCGTCTTATGATCGCGGTTCAAAATTGTGAGGTCCCTCCCAAACTAGCTCTTTACGGGAAATTATTATATAGTGGCGTAGGGGGATGGGGGTAAATGGCACTAGAGGCATAGTAGTTTTCAGCCCAACCCATCTCAAGCGTCGACTTCTGCCTATAAAACCATCAACTATACACAAAATTATTTTCTCCGCTGTCTCTCTTAACACCGCTCGTCCGCCTCTTTATAAGCCGTGAATAAACCTTTTAAACTGCCTTAATTCAATCAGTGGAGTACCAAGATGAAATGGCTCCCAGGGCATAGAAGTTCCTTCTCACTTCTCGTCAATGATTGGCTGTAAAAAGTGAAATAAACGCACTTTGTACTTGCGGTTTCGCTGTACCTCCAAGACTAGCATCCAAGACAACTATATCCTTACCCTCTGAATTAAACTATTGAGAGAGAAAAATCTCTCTGTGCTGTACCCCGATAGATCCCCCCACATAGTATGTACAATAAAGGACAATGATGGGAAAAGTTCAGTATCTTTCGAAGAAAGTAGTCCTTTAGATGTGGGTGCATTTGATAATAATGTTTTCGCCTTAAATCCTACGTAGTCCGGAAGATGGTATCACTCGCTAGTCTCTCCCTTAGACATCCTCACTTTCATTCATTCTACCCCTTCCTTTATGGGATAAAAATAAAAAAAAAACCAGAAACACGCCCTAAAAAAGCTCAAATAAGAGTCTTCACTCGCGGAAAAAAGTTAGTGCGTCAAGTTCAGTTAACGGCGCTCCCTGAGCCGAAAAGAACATTACTTTCTTCCCTAAACTTTTCAGCCACCTCCCTGTACCTTCTATTTTCTTCTGCGTGCCTTTGCCAGAGTCAATTTTATTTATTTACTCGATTTTCTTTCGCTCTTTACAAGGGAAAATGATGAAAAAACGCGGCTTGGAAATAACGCTCGCAGCCGCCCATTTTCATGTCAAGTTATCCGCTGGTGGAGATTTCAGGGTGGGAAAAGAAAATTTTCCTCCCAGGGGGCCCCGTGCGCCGGTGGGGGGTGGTCCTGGCGGCGTGACTCCGAGGGGAAACTCAGACGATAAGCGGTATGAGGGAGGGAAGGATGCGTGTTTTCTGGGTGATAAGATCACCAGCGGGTGTTGTTCGGATGCTAACTGCGAAAAGAGGATGCTGTGTTGGAATAGGATTGTTTAAATTCGCTTTTATTGCTATGCACTCGGTTTCGGATAAACACCCTGTCAGCATTCTTGCTTTAATTTAGTACTTAATTATCACGCCAGATTTTAGTTTAGTTTAGTTTAGTTAGATTAAAGTTCCCTTTTGAAGCTACACGATGCTAGGAGTTGCGAGCAATGTTATTGTTGCAACTGGTATTCTTCCAAACAAATCCGCGAGCTGAAATAAATGGCATAACTTGCTTCATAGTTAAGTAACTAGGGAAAGTTTTTAACTATTTTTGCTGCACTATGGTTAGTTTAATTAATAACATCTACCAAGGAAAGGTTTTGTTCGTAGCGTTGTTACAATACAACCTGAATAATTCGTTTTCGGATGGTGGCCAGGTGGCAGTTTTTCATAACCTGGAGGATCACGAGTTCGAGTCCCAGTTCCATCGAAGATCCGCAGTATATAATATTGGACATTAAAGTTGTCGCTTGCTAAAAAATCTTTAATGGGTCCGGGATGGTGTGGAGAGTGGGATGACTCAGGTTTAAGTGTCCAAGGTTCGAGTTGCGAAATTCCTGTAAATCCTTCGTGTAGATTTAAAAAGGACATTAATCGAGCGAAACTAAACTAACTCTCTTAGAAATAAAATGATCAGCTCCTTTTAATAAACAAAACTTGTAACATTCGATTTTCTCAAAATTTTTTTCATTGTATCTGTATCACACATGTGCTGAATGCTACCACATGAACAAGGCTTAACACAAGGTTTTCGAAATGTTAATAAATAATTCAGATCCAGATAAAAGTCTATTAATCTGACTTATGAGCTACCAGTACGAAACCAGGCAGATGTACAATAAAATGCATGTCTCGAAAAGATTAATCTTCTGCAATATCCGAATGCTTCCAGACAAATTAAAAAAATAAAACGTGTTGAAAGTCCGTAAATCTGACTTATAAGGTACCAGTACAAAACCAAACAGATTTAAACTTCTGCAACGTCTTTCGTCTGTGGTTTAAATGTATATCTTTAAAAACCAGAAAAATGTGACGATTTATTAATTTCAGCAGCGTAATCCTTAAGAATATAAATCTGGGTAAGAAATGGGATTCTAAAGTTACAATCAAAACAACCCACTGAGACTAAAAGCATGGTGTCATGTTGAAGACATAAATAAAAATATAGGATGACAACAACGGAAAATGGATCACATTTGTAACATAGAATCTAATTATTGGCGTCGTTATGAATCTGAACAAATGAAGGTAAAAAAAATGAAATAGGAAAGCCTGTAGATATTCATGGACACAATCTGAAAGTAAATGCTATGTCCATTCATGTATTTACTTTTATAAACATAAAGGTTTTTTTCCCTCAAGTAGCAATGTTTGTTTGTGCTTAAACATTTTTTTAAAAGGATTTTGCATTTCGTCGCTTAGCAAGCAACACCACCTATCCCAATTTTTTGAAATCAAGGAATCAATCTTTTCAAAGGAATTTTCCGCACCCACAACGCATATTTCTAAACTTCTTCCGACGCCTGGGTGGAACATGTGGTCTCATGTTCATAGGAAATCTTAAAAAATTTCATTAACATTCGTTATTGGTTGCGAAAAATTCATTTGAATCTTCCTCTTTGAAATTTCCAAAAAAATTGAGATAGATGATGTTTCTTGTCAAGTGACGATTTATTCATGATATTTCTCCTCCAAAGTTTTCAAAAGGGACGGGAATTTTCTATTCAATTCCAATATTTTAAAGAATAATCAAAGATTCATAATAGATAAATTAATCAAACATAAAATATTTCTTGGAAAAACTGTTTAATGCAAGAGCAGGCACTCAAACTAAATTTAATGTCTGAAATCTCCCTGATTTCCTGAATGGTCTTATTTATCTTAATTTAAAGTAATTGCTTTTCATCCACTTTTTTCATCATCTAAATAAACATAAACACTTCCTCAATGATTCCCGAACAAATTACAGCACAAAAATAATTTTTTCGCCATCTGAAAGTGCAACAAATTACCTTTTCAATGATATAAATTAAGTTGCCGTGTAATTTTTCTCTAATTATAATAGCTTTTGAAAAATATTTTTTGGTATAATTTACAACAATAATTTTCATTATTACAACACAATTCAAACCGTTTTCATTGTTTAAACAAATATTTAATTGCGTGTTTCTCCTTCATTGTTGAAATTTGAAGTAATATCTTAATATATTTTACTTTCATATTTTATTTCATCAAAATCTTAATGAAATTTGTAAACCAAGCACTCTAAGATATTACGCATGTTAAGAAATATATCCAATAAGCTAAATGGTTATGGTTGTTATGTTTTCATTCTCTTTTCAGCATGTTTTAATTTAGCTAACATGCCACTGGCCAGAAAATGTGCTGCGACATTTTAATGTTGAAATTGAGGGCATGTTTTGCAAGAGGAATCAGAAAGTGAAGATGGCGCCGGCAACGTGCAATAAGATGTTACATGGAATGGTCAGTTATTTGACTCTATTAGGGACATTTTTATAGACAATGAACAGTTCAGGTACAAGGCCATTCACTACCAGAATCTGAAGTTTCAAATCACTTTGTAAAAGCATACATGGATGCAAAATGATACAAGATTCAATTGAAATCATATTCCGGCGAACAATTTG
>BGPR01013991.1:24474-40297 GCA_013235015.1 Araneus ventricosus | reverse complement strand
GTAGGGAATAGGTATGATTTTACGATTTGCAGCAATTTTCTTGGCGGTAAAAATTAGTCCAAAAATTTTGGCCAAGTTAATATCCTAAACAACCAAATCAAGTTGAAATATCATCATCAATTAACAAGTTATACAATAACAGAAATAGTAAAGAATATCTTAATTTAAGGTCTTGCTTTTTTCGTAAATTAATTTTTGCTAGTTTGCATAGTTATATATGCAGTCAGGAGTAAGTTTATTCAAAATGTATGGAAAAGAATTTGTTTCAGTTGAGATTAACAGAAATTGAATTAATATTATTCTCGAAATATCGCATAATGTGGGATTCATTGAACTGTGAGAAAAGCAACTCCTGTGAAAAAGAAAAACATATTTTTGAAACCGTTTTGATTTCGAAATTATAAATCATTTTCTAAACTACTCTTCTTTCCAATGAAATTGATTTTTCTCTCCATTCTTGATGTGCTGGAGGTTTGAAGCTATGTACACTTATGTCTTCAAGACGATAAATTGTGCTACTTTAATTTATTAAAAAATTAAATATCATTAAATTATTAATTAAATTCAATTTTGATTCCTTTTCATCGGCTCCACCTGGTACAGAGTTTCATAAACAATAGATCTCAACAAGATTTGGAAAAAAGATCTAAAATCCAATTATTTCCAATGAAATTGATTTTTCTCTCCATTCCTGATGTGCTGGAGGTTTGAAGCTATGTACACTTATGTCTTCAAGACGATAAATTATGCTACTTTAATTTATTAAAAAATTAAATATCATTAAATTACTAATTAAATTTAATTTTGATTCCTTACCATCGGCTCCACATGGTACAGAGTTTCATAAACAATAGATCTCAACAAGATTAGAAAACAAATCGAAGATATAAAAATTCTGTTTTTTTTGTACCATAATGAAAGTGTGTTTTAACTGCTGTTTGTAATTAAATTTATTTATTTTGCGAGATAAAATATTTTTTGACATGAATAAAATATTAATTCCTTTTCTTCTTTCGTTTAAAATAGGTATTAAATTGTGGACTGACGAGAACTGATCATTTCAGCGAAGTTGTTTAACTCTTTTTTCCCGAGGCGTCTTTTTTGTTCTAGCTCCTTTAAAACTGGGCTATTTTGGGAGGCTAAGACATGAAATGGACTCTCCCAACCTGGGTGGGCATTTACCTCACCACAACACTCCCTGCTGTAACCTTCCCTTAAGGCGCAAGAAAATGGGATCTGGTTGGCAAGGATAATTGGACCCCCTACCGCGCTTATTTCAGAAACTCACCTCTACTCAAAAGAAGCCGTCGTCTTTAAGGGGAAATTTCAAAACCGCCTCGCTTGGTATGAGAGGGTTAAATGGAATAAACTAGAATTAAGAGGAGACGATAAATAACTATATAAAAGCATTAGTTCATGTAAATAGGTGAAACAGAATATAAACATCCATTAATGCATGAGAAAAAGACTTGCTAAAATTGTTGAAATTTAGGATATCTATAGTACATTTATCTTAGGTTATTTCTTCTATGGTGTTTCTTTTGGGAAACAAGACGATCATCTTCGTGTGGTGTGAAAAAGGGAGCGTATGCAGAAATAAATTTTGCTTCAGCATCAGGTCAATCAACGAAAAGGATATTCAGATTCTGCCTCTAAAAAGTCTGTTTTCTGCAATTTTTTTTACTTTTGCAAAGTATGAAAAGGCCTTTGCAACCTTCTAGGCTTTGAAGGGATAATCTAGGTTTGTGTAATGTTTACTTGCTATCTGATTCTATTCTTACCTTTGAGACATTTTCTTATTATTTTCTGAAACACTTCAAGAAAAAGATATTTAATCTCTTGGAGCACCGAAACTTTACAAAACCGATCGTATCTAAGCTTAAAAATTGAAGTCCCTTTCCTATCAAAATTTCTTACTTTTGTAGAGTGTGTAAAGTCATTTGTAACATTTTACGCTTCGTAGGGATAATCTAGGCTTATTTCATTATACAAAGCTTGCTTCGTATCTGATTTTCAGCAAAAGTTTCTTTATAGGTTAAAATATATCATATTAATTCCTGTCTATAATATTTCATTTCTATTTATTCTTGTCTCGATAATCGCTCGTAACTGGAAGAAACATTTCATAGAAATATCATCTCTTTAAATGTTTCTCTCTGCTCTTTTGTCATCAATACATCTGCTTATCTTCATGTGCCTTTTCTTATCTATTTATTGTTTAAAGATTTCAGAGCCATTTAATATCTTGTATCTCTTTGTAACACGAAAACGTTCCAAAACCTACCGTATCAGAAGCTTAAGATGTGACTAAAAACAGGGTGTATTTAAAATGTTTGGATATTTGATTAAAACGCATTAAATCATTTTATTTCCCGTGTATATCAGGTTGTTCATATTTTCGCATGTCATGATAGTCGCCTGTAGCAGGTTCTAGCTTTACATATAACTTTTTGATTAGTCTTATTCTACCTGCATCAGATCAGCCGAAGAAAAGTATCTTCAAATTTTGTCTCCGTTAACAAGTAAATTTCCAGTCTAAATTTTTAACTGCTTAAATACGTGTAAAAGTTTTTGAAACATTTCATGGTTTGTGGTGATAATCCAAGTTTCTGCAAATTTATTATGTATATTATTTCATTTATATTCATACTGTCGTGATGGTCGTGTTAACTAGTTTGTTTAATTAAACTTATTTTTTTGAGATAAATCTCTTTTGGCATGGATAGAATATTATTAACTTTTATTTCTTTCGTGCAAAATTTTTATTAATTTATGCCCTGACAAAATCGGCCGTCCTGGCTGTAAACTGATCGTTTCAGCGAAAATGTTTAAATGGAATATCTCGGAATTAAGAGGACACTGTTAGTGACCGTATAAAACGGATTTTTTTCATGAAAATATGTGGAACAGAATAGAAATATTCATTAAGGCATGAATAAAACATTAAACGAAATTGTTTAAAACGATATAATAGTTTACATTGATATTAGGCTATTTCTCCTATGGTGTTTATTTTGAAAATTAATACGATTATGTTTGGGTGGTGTGCGAAGGAAACGAATGAGGAAATAAATTCTGCTTCAAAAACATTAAATATACGATAATGTATTTGATGCTATCTGCGTAATTGACGAAATCTCACCTAGTGATGTAAAATAGTTACTGAATTCTTATCTTTGAATTGAGTTATTGGTGAAGTTCTTCCATCTTTCTGTTTTTGCAATATTGTTAATACGTCCGTTGACACAAATCACACAAGAGCGTTTTGGACAGCATTAACTTTCTATCTTATCAGTAATATAATATGTATGTTTATATAACTATGCGTAAAATACGTAATACGTATAATTGTATTCGGAAATAAATTTTAATATGAGAAGTAAGTGTTTTTCGAATCATATAAATAAAACTAATTTAGCAATTCAACAAATTAATATTATTAACTAAAAAGAGAATTAAAAAAGTTTTATTTCTCAGCACAGTTTATTGTTAACAAACTGTGAGCATAAAACAAATCCCTAAAACCTAATACCATATTCCTCACACCTATATGGAAAATGTTAATGGTAAATCATTATTGAAAATTTGAATCATAACCGGAATTCTGTTTGTTCTATTGTAATTGCAATTTGATGAAATTATTTCATACTAGCCGCATTCGGTGACCAGTTTGTTCGCCGGCAATATGGCTTCAATTGAATCTTGCATCATTTTATAATGACAACGAAATTTTAAACTTCAGATTGAGGTAGATATTTTACCCATGTTCTATTTCTGACCTTCGGCCTCTTCTGTTCATTGTCTACATAAGTGTTCCTAATGGGAAAATAGAAAATAGAAAGTAGAAAAAAGGAATGATTTCAAGGAGCTATTTACATAATGTGGCATCTAAAGTGTAAACCTGCAGCGGAAGATTTCATCTCTCTCTCTCTTTTTTTCTTCTTCTTCTCTGATTCATTTTGATATATTTAAATACAATTGAAATTATGTTTTTCTGTGTCTTTCGAGGCATATTCGTTCATTTGAAATCGTTTAAAAATTCAATGTTTCAAAAATTTATTTTACGTCATTGTAGGCTTCTAAAAAATTATATATATATAACAATTAATATAGCAGCTTGGCTATGGACAAGCTTTAGCCAGGTTAAATTAATTTTGCTGTACAAACCATCCCTGTTACTATTGTTGTTGAAAAAACAAACATGGTAATTTATCCTAAAATGAAAGAATTTAGAAAGAAAAGTCTTATACTAACCCTAACAATAGAACATAACTGTATAGAAACGACTAAGATTCAGGATAAAAATATGTAATATAACATTATATTGCACTATGATATTGTACTAAAGACAGTAAATATATAATTCAGTAAAATACCCATACTTTTCATTAAACATTAACTAATCAGTGTCTACTTTTATACATATATATATATATTAATAAAAGAAAACATAGAAAGAAAACATGAAAAACACGTTCTAAAAGAAAAACCAAAATAATAGTAAAAAGGAACAAAAACGCCAACGTCCGGGACGCGACATCAGCAAGGGAAATCCCGAACGGGCGCAAGCAAACAATTCGGTGTTTTCTGAACACAAAACTCTAGTAATAATGCCAAAAAGAGTTTGTTTCCCCCGGAACACCGAAACAAAAACCAACGTTTGAAAAAAAGCAAAAAACCCAAGTCCAATTGAGAAAGAAATAAAAATATAATAAAAGCCCAAGTCCATTAGAAACAAAACATATTAAACCCAACCCCAAAACCAACAAAAAAAAAACAAAAACGAAGAAAAGGTGTCAAAACTCACCCAAAATCCACAATTGAAGAGACAATGCAGAACCACGCTTCACCGCATTTGTGAAGTTTTTTCCTCATATTTAAATCTTTTATAGAATCTATTTTTTTCTAAAGTTTTCTTCTTTTGAATTGCATTTGTTTCTGGTTTTGTTTATTCTTGTATATGTTTATATATATATATAAGAGACACAGAAGATTGTAAGCGAAACCAGCGACAGACACTGCAGCGAAAATTTCTTTATTGAGTTTAAAGTATTATAGCAATAAGACTTGAATTCATGTTTACTCTGATCATGGCCGCAGACAATAGCTAGTATTCTTTATATATCAATTATCTTTTCTTTTCGAGTAATAGCTCTCTTCGACTTGAGAAATTATAAGCATTATCTATTTATCTAAACATTTACGAATGCTAAACAGTGAAACATTCACCACCACTAAAAATATAAGAATTTCGTCCATATAAGGCATGCTCACGGCGGCAGTTGAATAAATTAATTTTAGTATTCTTTCTAAGATCTCGAGTATACCTCTACGTCCCGTCTGAGGTGATATAAATAAATAGAAAAGTTGTGCAAAGTTTCGCCTTTCTTCTATTAGCTTCGTAGCAACCTCGACTCTTAAAATATCAACGACGAAGTTGTTTTTTCTAATCTCGATATTCCTGTCAAGCGTCGTCACATAATAAAGAAAATTGAGCATGCATTTAGAGGAACATCTTTCCTTCAGCCAATTGGGGGAAAATTTTAACACAAATTCACAATTTCGATATGAATATAATTTCTTATTATTCGATAGCTTAAAGAGTCTTTATAAGAATTTCCCCGATTATATTTGCATTTTATTATTCGAAGCAACAATTTAAATAGTGCTTTAGAAATATTACATTTCATATTATTTCACAAATTCATAAAATATTCTATATTGTTACGAAGCTGTAAATTTGTTACCCTGGCATGATTACCTTGGCGACAAATTTGGCGAAATAGTCAAAAATCCATGAGATCTATCTGACGATTTGGCGACAAATTTAGCGAAATTGGCAACAAGCCAGGCGATCGATTTGGCGACCAAGAACTACGAAAGGAATCTTGTAGAAAAATCCTCAATAGTGGTCTTATCGCTATTAGGAGCTAGAAGCTTATAGAGATTACATCATTTCCTGTGTATTGACGTCATTTTTTGTTGAAAAGATATAATAGCAAGCTCTAAAGCCAACAGAGTCAGTCGGACTTTGGTCATCAGCGAAGGTGGTGAGTTAATAGACATTGAGTGCTACCGGAATTGCTGTTTCATAGATTTTATTTGTGATCTCTGTTGTGAATTTATACATTTTCTGTTTTGCTACCTGTGCTACGTTTGTTTTTCTAGAATTTCATGACTTAAAGATCTTTTTTTCTTATCCTGCTTATTGGACTACATTTACATACACCGACCGGAACAATTTTTGCCACAATATATATAAAATAGAAAGTATGTGTTTGTTCGTATTTATTTTCTTTACGCATATAGGTTGGAACGAAAAAACTTCTAATAATAGCGCGCAAAAGTTGCCTTTGGATACTAAAAATACAAAAATAAAATTTTATGGCAATCGGAACATGTCTTGAGGTGCCGCAAGTACGATAAATTTTCATAAATTTTAAAAATTTTGCTCTAATTCAACCTTTCTCCCTAATTTCTCATTTGCAGTATAAGAAGCTCAAAATAAATATTTCGTGCTTTTTATTCCTTTTTATTAGTAGAAGAAAACGTTTCTAGGGTGTTTAAAACATGTTTTGAGTATTTAAAAATATTGATTATTAGCCAAAAATATGTATGAAATCGGCTATGGAGAAAGAAAACTTCCTTTTTTTCTGGGAATTATTGCAAAGTTATACCTTTAACTGACGAAAAACGCTTACAAGTATTTCATGTATCCTTGTTATTAGCATCAGCAATTGCGATTGGAAGTTATAAGTGAATGTGTCGAGTGGGGGCGGTAGCAAATAAATTATAGACAACTAAAAGTGTCTGGGAGTATAGAAGGTAGAAAATAAATTTAAAAATGTAGCTACAAAATGTGCTGATTCCATTGCTTTTAAATATCTCTTCGTTTTAGGGAGTTGAAATGAATTAAAATTTAATTTCTCCCGAGTGTGTTGGGAGGAAGCACCCCTCCATTGTTTATTATTATGCAACAAGATGTATTTTGTGTTTTGCCATTAAAAGATAATGAATAAAGTTAACTTTATTGTTCATTATTCTAGTATTTTTTGTGTATTTCTTGCACTTTACCACGTTTTTAGTAACTCGCTTTCTTGTTTGTGTGTCTATCTGTGTGTCTGTTCGGTACAAATTTTGCAATGAATTTTAAACCAACTTCCGGATGAGCTGGCGACTTGAAACATAGCTCAGAACTAGATGAGAATGCAATATTAATTTGCTTTTTTGTCTGTTTGTCTGTCATTTCATATTTTGCAGGAGGCATGCCCAGTAAATTTTTCATTATATGTCGAAAGCTATAAACATTACAGACTTGGTTCTTGGGATGGCCCATGCGATCATCGAAGCACCCTCATATTTTAGCCATATCTTTGCGCATGCGCAGCATATTTTTCATTATATCTCGAAGGTCTCTGCGTCACGTAACTTAATTTTTCAGAAAAATAACAATTTTCTATTTGTGATCAGTTGAAGAGAAAATGAAATAAACCTGAAATTTGGCACATGCCTCCGTCATAATCTCATCAAGATGTTTAAAATCGATTGCAAAATTTCACACACACAAGACTAAAAAGCAGAAAATAATTATTTAAATAAAATAAAAATTTTAATATGCCACGTTTTTAAAACGGACTAAAAAAGTATAAAATGATTTCTTCTAGCCCCATACAGATTTATAACCCCATACAGATTTAAAACGAAAAACGTGGGGCGCATGCAATAGATAATTGATGCATAAATAGTTTATTTCAGTCACTAACAATTTTATTACAATGGAAATGATATGAACTGTTGTGTGAGTTTTCTCAACGACAGCTTCTCCCTACACTCCTTACTATTAAATATTGCATGCTGTCGTGTGAAGTTGTTCAAAGTACAGAGAGAAAAAGATATTACTTTAGCTGCTGGCCGAGAAGTCAGAGGCACAAAAAATCGAAATTCGTTACAATGAAAAAATGGGCTAACCTGGAGTTTACGGTGCCCGCCTACTTCGTTCCTCTCAGGATCGCCAAATCTTTGCCGCCAAGAACGGCGATGAGAGAACATGTTTTTTGGTTGCGTCTAGATGTTTTTAATGGGTGACAAGCGCGCATGCGCACAAATTGATCATTTCATCGGCATTTTGCTTATCAGGCTATATTGCGGCACGCTTCGATTGGACTGTTTTGTTCAACTCTTCGATGCAATTGGTCGATAAATTCGAATTTGAATAAAACTTCGCTTGGAATTCTTCGGATGGAATAACGGTTTAGTACCGTATATGTTATTCTGTGTGTTTCGTTTCTCAATGAATAAGAGAAGCTACGATTATTCCGTTATGCTGAAAGCGAAGCCGCTGATGTTTTTTCTAAGTTAAAAAATTTGCCCGGTACACACTTGAAATGCCGCAGGCATTGCGTGCTCAATCTCTCGTTTTCAAGTGACGCATGCGCAAGAGAGCAATAAAGAGCGTACTGCACATCCAAAACAGTATCTGAGGACGGCACATGAAATTGCGCCAAGGAGAATTGGCGAGAAGCAGGCCGACACCGTAAACTCCAGGTTTACCAAAAAATGTTTAATGAAGTTTAAAGTATTTATCCCGACAAACGCCAGGTATATAAGCTTGTAGATAATAAATTAAGAAAATCTTTAACCGTTTTCTGACGTGCAGTTTGTATATGAGCATTATGTACATCATTATGAATGGAATTAAGTTCATTAATGCTATTGTCACTATTCTTTCGTCAAAAGAAATAAGTTGGAAGTTTTTTAGTGGAGTCCATTTCGTATTGAAAGAAATTTGAATAACGTTTTCGTCATCGACTATATTAGCACTAGTCAATTTGTCTTCTATTAATTCATCAATTGTGATGAATTATTTCAATACATCATTATCACAGTTCACATACTAGAGAGGAGAAAACTTTCACATTTTAGAGTGGTGGAAACTGACTTATGACCGAAGTATTGGGGGTATAAACGGAAGACATTATCATTATAATGAATACGAATGAACAGGGACTGTGATGAGAGGACGCATAAATTAGAAACGTATAAACGGTATTTCCATCATTAAATCTTCCAATGAAACAAAATTGATTATATTTTAAATAAATATTGTTGCTTAAATTTAAGATATCAAAATAAATGACCGCAGATCGTAATTTCGATAATATTTTCCAAAATATGTTTAAAATCCGTGCATTTAGGAGGAATTTCTTTGTAAAAGTTTTTCCATCTACCTCTCACTATCACATGCTTACACAACTGTTTTGGAGCTAAGAGGCTCGTTTACTAAATGTGTGATGTAGTTCATAGTTATTCCCGACCTGGCCGAAGCCGTGCTGTCTAAACGACGGCTTGCATGAAGCAACCCCACTCAAACAATTCAACTTTCAACAATTCAGTTTTCCATTTACAAAAGGATGAAAAGAAACAGCAAAAAGAAGATTCCAAGTCGAAAAGCAACGTTAAACAATTCTTTAAGAATGTCGGAAAAGGCCCGCCTAAAAAATTCAATTTTCAGTAACTCCTTGAGTTCTTTTATTAGCCAGTTTCTGGGCCAAGACTGCCTCAAATGAATCAACTTCTGATACTCAAAGAGCACTCGAAAAATAGAACCGTCGGCTCTTCTACATGGATATTGGGGATCCTTGCCAAACAAGCGAGCTTGATGACAAGGAAAACACTATGGCCCGTAATAACTTGATTTAAGAAGAAATCACCATACATTCGGTTATAGTCCACTTTTCTTAGCATTGAGTAGGTTCATGTAGCGTTAGAACTACCTGATCAACGTTGTTGCCATGCCTCCAGAATTTCCCTCCGAGCAGCATTTTTAATTTGAATTCTAGAAGGAGAAAACGAAGCATCCACATGATCCTTTGTAGAGGCCATCTTTGCCAACTAATTACTGGGTGCTGTAAGCAAACTTAAAAATTTTTTGTCATTATCATAGTTTCCAGAATAACGAAACAAAAGTTTTTCGGTTAAAAATACACGACGAATGTGCAATGAAAATACAACAATACAAGGTGCATTAATCATGACAGAAATTGCAATTGTATTGCGTAAAATATTTTGATCAAGATTGCTAAGATGCCAAATAATTAGAAAAAATCTACACTAAATATGATGTTCGTATACTGTCTTTGGAGAGACAGGACATTTGTTATTAGCAAGTTGTATCAGACATAATATTTCGCTGTCAATATCTGCTCATGCTCTTTGGGGGATTTTATGCGTTATAGTGGGAGCCTTGAATTTCGATGGACATACAGCAAATATCTATATGATCATGAACTTACTATCAAACCACAGGAGCTTGACTACCAAAACAGTCATAATTAATTATTCTTATAATTAAATTCCTGATAACAATAACACATTTCCTAATATAAATCGGTCTGTTATTTGCATTGTTTAGCTGCATATATGCCCTTTTACGTGCTTTTCAAATATTTTTTTAAAGACTTCAGACCCATTTAATCTCTTCTACTACTTGGCGAGTCGAAAAAGGTTCCAAAATACACACTATACAAGCTTAAAATGCGTCCGAAAACCAGGAAATCCTTGAAATAATGGTTACAACGTATTAAACAGAACATGAGGACAATCTAAAGAAAGAATCTTCATTTTCTGTCTTCATCAATAACTCATTTTCCTATCAAAAGTTCTTACTTTAATATAATGTCTAAAGGCAGTTGTAACATTTTAGGCTTTGTATGAATAATACAAACTTAAATAATTTTGCATCGACTTCATATCTGTATTTTCTCCGATTATACTGCAAAGCGTAGAGGTATATATCTTCGGAGCACTGTCTTTGAAAATAAAGGGAAATTTTTTTGCAACACTTATGTTTTCAATTACAATTCTGTTTGAAACTCTGTATTAAAATGCAATTTTAATGAACTTTTTTATTTTTGACATTCTGGACATATATTGTCAAAATTTAGTAAAAATTGGCATTTATACCAAACCTTCTGTAACTAATTCAATTAAATGTATTTCACTTCTTGTTCCAATAATATATTTTTATATTGAGGATTAGACAAATGGATACATTGAAGAAATTTCAAAACAAATCTTCTTTAATACAGAAAGTAAACTGCCCCCAAAGGGTACATAGATTAAATTACAGTGCACCATAGCACCAGACGTCTCGATGTTATTACACTTCTCGTGGACCACATACTGCATCATGTACACAACATACTCGACGGCCAAAAGCGACATATCACAACAAAAGCTCAGCACAGCCCATGATATGTTATCCCTTAACGCAGTCAATGTCCTGCACCACCAAGATAGATTTTGGACTTCAAGTATTCCCGAAGGAAAACGTCGTATGAAGTGAGATCATGGTAGAATGGAACTGGAGAATTTTGTCTGCAGGATACAATGTGTGGTCCACGAGAAGGGTATTGACATTGTGATGACTACATCACAAGTCCTCGCCGAGAAAATTCTTTTATTGAATAAAGTGCTATGGTGTACTGTAATTTCATTTCTGAAACCCTTTGTGGCATTTTATTTGCTGTAATAAAATGGTTTTGAATTGAAATTTCTTCTTAGTTATTCCTTTGTCTAATTCTTAGTTGTGGAGACTGAAACAGAAACACAATTCTCCTTTTCGGCGACTTGCGGAACCAATATTTTTCGAAGAATATTTTTCTCCGTGTCTTCGTTAGTCCTCCAATTAAATTTTATGGCATTCCATGGGATAGATCGGGATACAGATTGTTCTGAGTAGAGTTAAATTTCATGAAAAAACACCCTGTACTGTGCGATTGTATTTCTTAGCAAACTGAAGCAATGTACAGAAAAATCATCTGTAACATCTACTTCAACCTTCTTTTTCTCTCCTTTGATTTTCTAAAGATTTCAGAGTAACTTTACTTCTTTTAACACTAGGAAACCCGAAAACGTTACAAAACTGGCTTAAGAAAGCTTAACACGTGACTTAAAATCAGAGAACGTTTCAGAAACATGAATACCTGGCAGAAACACTTTAGACATATCATCTGGTCAAGCGAACAAAACGATGTTCATCTGCCTCCATCAACAACTCTCTTTCCCATTAAAAGTTCTTACTTTTACAGAATGTATAAATGCATTTGTATCATTTTTCGCGTTGTAGGGATAATCAAGTTTTCTGCAATTTTTCTTTAACTCTGTATCTGGCACTGAGAGAAATTGTTTATAGTTAAAATATACTTCTGTCTTTCCGTCTACAAAATTTAATTTGTATGAATAAATGTCATGACAGTCTCTCGTACTGGGTATAAGAAATGCTAAAAATACCATCTGCGTCATCTGCTTCTATTTTTTCTCTATTTATTTTCTTAAAACTTATAGGTTATTTAATCTCTTGTAGCTCTGATTTACACTGAACCATTCCATAATGACCATAACAAAGCTTAATATGTTACCAAAAATAAGGTTGTGGTGCAAACGCTTGATTATTTGGTTGAAACACATTCGACATAACATAAGGTAAAACAAAAAAAATGAGTCTTCATTTTCTGCCACCATCAACAATCCCTGTTAGTTACTCAGGCAAAACGTAATTGTCCTTTAAATAAGAAAATGAGCATTAGCTTGCTAATGAAAATATTGCACATTAACCCTCTAACACCGAGCGAGGCGGTCCCAGGCAGTCTGAAAAATTTCCTTCAACAGCGACGAAGGCCGGTCTGAGGCGGTTGGCGTCTTTTGAGGGGAGGGGAGGTTCTCAGATCTCTTAGGAGATAAGCGCAGTGGGGGTCCAATTATCCTTGCCAACCGCGGCCCATTTCCGTGCGCCTTAAAAGAAAGATATAGCCGAGGATGGAGTGTTGAGGTAAATGACCACCCAGGTTGGGAGATCCCAATTCATGTCGCTTCCTAACAAAGCTCCCGGTTTTAGAGGAGCTAGAAGCTATATCTATTCAAAAGGTAAAGATAAAATCTCATGATGCAATTCAAGAAAGTTTTATTGATTATTATTGTCATTTTAGGGATCTCTACTAATTTTGCTGTCGAATCCGCGTATTTGAACATGCGAGGCTAGAATCATAACTCCAACAAATTCCTGACTTCACATTGAATGTCTGACCGAGGTTTAAAAAATCGCAGTTGGATTCCCAACAACACTCTTAGAAATGTTTCACTCTGTTTAGCATTACAAAATGCCTTCCATTTTAAAAATTGCGAGTAAATTAAGTAAACGTTAGACGGATGCTTGAACCTCTATATATACTTTTACCTTAATAATAAGAATTGTAATTATTCCAAACTACTTAATATCTTCTAAAAGAAAACTTAATTCTAAAATAAACTTGTTACGGCAATCCAATAATTTTATTTTATAAATTTTAAAGGTAATTCTGTCTCAAAGGTCGTTTATAACAGAACATAGATTGTGTATTTTTTTCAATTAATCGCTTTAAAAAAATTGCTTCATCAGTGACAAGATCTGGAATAGTAGCATGTCACCCGATAAATATAATGGTATTAGAATCAAGCTGTTATTGGCATGCAATTTATAACGAAAAATATCGGCTTTTATTCCCTACAAAACATTTTCTATTGCGAAATAAAGATATAGTATAGCAACGCAAATGTCAACTGGCATTTCTATTGATTGTCCGTGGAAAACCAAACAAGTCGAATACTTCAATAAAAGTACTTCGAAAAGGAGATCTCTTTGCTGATGACATACAAAATGGAACCGATGCCGATTCCTTAAAATGCTACTTTAAGCTTAGCAAATAGTTTCTGAAAATGCATGTTTTTTCCTATGTCTTTTGGAAAACTCTGACGAGAATTAAAAATGAAACCACAATGAATATGAAAAGAAAGAAAATTCTTTAGCATACATGGAAATATTAAAACATATTATGTATGTGATTAAAATTCTAATTCTTATTTTGTTACTATTTTATATAAATATTTTCATTCTTCTATTATTTTTATATTTTCGCTTTCAAAAAGTTTTAATAATTCTTTTTTAATATTTTTATTTTCATGATATTTTTTATTTTAATATTTTTTGAATTTAGTATTCATACCAGTGTCTCTAGCTTTTAGTGTGTTTGCTTTTATCTTTAGAATTTTGATGAAACAAAATATTCTACACATTTTAGTACATAAATAAAAGCGCCATTTAGAAAAACCCTTTTATCTTCATGAATTTAGCTATATTAACTTCCCCTTCTGAAGCAACACGAGGACTATTTTGGGACTGACCTCGTAATTTTGAACCACGGCCAAATGACGAGGGCGGCGCCTAGGCTGGCACCCTCCTCTCCAAGCTTCCACGCTACGTATGATTTAGCGTGCAGCCGGCCCCAGATACGTCGTATTTTCAGTGGAATCGGGTTTCAAACCTGGAAGGCTTCGGCCCCAGGACAGAGGCACTACCACTAAGCCACCACGGTCTCCTTTCAACTTCATTATTCTCTTGAAAGCAATTTCAAAAGACGAAACTGCTTAAATCAGAAAATACTATAGAAACTTTCACAATGAGATATAAATTTTATATAAAACACGACATCATGCAAATGTGAACTATATTCATCAAATCTTCTTAAAGATCTCCTGCTTACAACGATATCACGATAATAATCTCAGAAGCAGCTCATCAAAATTCTGTGATGATCCTCATCAGTTTGCAGAATACTGATTTCACATAAAGGAAGATTTTAATTTCTCCATATGCAACTGAATTCAATTGGAGGACTTGAAATTAGCGCAGATGGTGGTGACAGATTTCCAGATGATGACTCGAACAGTAAGCGGCTCAGAAAACTTGCAATGTTTGAAAGATTGAATTACATTTAACGAGAGGTTGTTATCGGAGTTTGTATGTCAATGAAGGATGTCTGCTGCAGATTTGGGTTGATATACGCGATCTTCCTTCCTAATAACATAAAAGTAGTTAAAATGATTTCAATTCCAGACAATTCTATGACTAGACTTTGGGGAGAGTTTCCGAAGACGGACCGGCCTGTTTATACCGTGGAAGAAAATGGATGAGCAAATTTCTATTCATGAGATGCAAATTAAATATAAATTACATAAAGATTTATGACATAAAGGATAAATTGCTATGGAGAAGAGTTTTTCACTTGGGAGTTTATCTTAGGCGCTTTGCCGGCTGTGTGGATTTTGCTGTCATTTTATTGTAAATGTTTGTTTGCTTTCCGCACCTCTTCATCTGTCGTTGTATTTTAAAAATATTTGAAAAAAAATTTAGGAATGATAATTACGACCAATTTCTCCGGTTTGAGGGGTATCTATTCTCTTTGGGATTTTAATACACTCTAGCTGAAGAAGGAAGATGGCTTCGATGATCGCTTTATATTTCAATCCAGCACTGGATTTTAATTTAAAATTTTAGTTAATGGATATTATAATGCCTCTCTCTATGTCGTGCAGTAGGGAATTATTAAACTTTGAAGGCTGCATGGAATCTGACGTTCCCCTCCGAGTTAAACCACGACCATCAAGTGATATTTGTGAGTTTTTGTTAAGATTGTGTTTGTTGCTCATTATGTGTGTGTTTTCGTTGATTGTTATTTCGGAATGATATTATCTTTTAATATTTGCAAATGTCTGGAGATAAGTCCCCAGCGCCCTTTCGGGGATAATATATGCTATTGATTGATGGGTGTCTCCCCAGTCCTGTGGCCAGTACATCCTACTGTTTATAATGTTTAAATGTTTTATTCCGTTGGAGCTGTATTGATTTTAGACTGGTCGAGACTGGGTGTGCAGTTGTAATCTTATACTCTTGTATTCCATGTTGACTCGGTGATTGGGTTCCACCCTTGTTTGGGTGCAGTTTGTAAAT
>BGPR01013991.1:12876-24464 GCA_013235015.1 Araneus ventricosus | reverse complement strand
CTGCCCATTCCAGGCCTTATTTTAGTCTGGCCAGGATTGGGTGTGCAGTTTTAATCATTATACTCCTGTATTCCATGATGACTCGGTGATTGGGTTCCACCCTTGTTTGGGTGCAGTTTGTAAATATTTATTTGTATGTTATTACCTTATTTCGTGTGCTCTCTGTGGAGCCCGAGTGCTGTTTCTTCCCTGTCTGCCCAATCCAGGCCTTATTTTCTTCTGGCCAGGATTGGGTGTGCAGTTTTAATCATTATACTCCTGTATTCCATTCTGACTCGGTGATTGGGTTCCACTCTTGTTTGGGTGCAGCTTGTAAATATTTATTTGTATGTTATTACTTTATTTCGTGTGCTCTCTGTGGAGCCCGAGTGCTGTTTCTTCCCTGTCTGCCCAATCCAGGCCTTATTTTCGTCTGGCCAGGATTGGGTGTGCAGTTTTAATCATTATACTCCTGTATTCCATGCTGACTCGGTGATTGGGCATCCACCCTTGTTTGGGTGCAGTTTGTAAATATTTATTCGTATGCTATTACTTTTTTTCGTGTGATCTTTGTGGCGACCCAGTGCTGTTTCTTCCCTGCCTGCCCATTCCAGGCCTTACATCCTTACGGGTAGGCCGGATCGGCATGGGTTCAAAATAAATAAAGAAAGAAATGAAAGATAAATTATATAAGGGGAAGTTGAAGAATTAGGTCCTGTGCCTTTATTGGACCAGTATCATAGCCTCAATTCTATTATATATTTGGTTAATTTTCATACATGTTATTTTGTAACGATGTAAATGGAATGAATGAAATCATTTTTAAGAAAAAGAACTACGTGAGAGGCTACAATTAGAGAACAAGTATTTTGATTTCGGTACCATCCATCTGTCTTTGCAAAGAACTTTTTATCAATAATGTTACCGCTTAATTAAGCTAAAGAGTCAAATGACTCGAATTAATAAGCTTAATAATTAAGTCTAAGCTAGAAGGGAAAAAAATCATACAACAGTGGCACCTAGTCAAGCTATAGCTTTTGCGAAGGCATTGAAGATTCCTGCATAATCGGTGCTGGTGAAGATAATATATCAATAACTTACCAGGTTTCCTTATTTTGAGCGTTAGCCTGGCGCAACTTTCACTTTTACTCTTCACAAGAACTAAGGAATACAGAATTCTGTAACTCTTTAATCCTTTATCCCTTTTAGGCGCAGTGTGACAGTTGATGGCACACCTAATTTCATTCGCTTCTCAACCGTTAAATTCAACTAATAATGGAAAATAATAGGTTTAGGACAGAGCTAATAGTACTCCGTTTAGAATGTACATAGCAGCCTTATGAAATTTCGTTTCGGAATAGGAATTATTAGAGATAAAGTTTGGGAAAATTCCTTAACTCGGAGATAAGAAATTTTCTTTCAGTTCTGGATGTCTACAATTTTAGCAAATTAACTCGGAAATTTTCCTCCAATATTCTTGAAGTTTTAATTTAGGATTTTCTGTAAGATTCAACAATATTTTTTGAGTATATCAAGGAGGCTGTATCTAAGGTGATCTCATATGAGAGGGGTGACACCAAAGGGGGACGACACCTCCCTCCGAATGAAGTAAGTTTTTTAAAAAATGTACATTCTATGTCAAGACAATAAACTAAACCCATTCATGATGTTTTTTCATCATGTTTCAAAATATTTAATGCCTTGCGCCGCAAATGGTTATATTTTCTTGTGTCCGCCTTCACCGACATTGATTCTGCGATACACCAACTGCTCCTACGCGTACCTCCAGGGGTACGTGTATCACCGGTTGGAAACTTGTGCTCTAAATCAATCAATTTTTGAGTTATCAATCTGTTTAGACAGAGAGACAGGCGTAATTCCAAACATATTTTATGTGATGTATGATAAGAATGTGATCAAGAATCTATTTTGTGGTAAAGAAAGAAAGACAAATTTCGACAATATTCGACAAGAATCCACAAATTTGTTAACAGAGCCACCTACCAAATTTCACCCTCATGCTGAATTCGTTTTTGAGACATTGTATTCACAAACAAACAGTGCGGTTGACGAATTTTCCAATGTATTTCATGTGATATCCTTTCTAATAATTATGCGGGCAGTAATTGAATTTTGTGACAAAGACAGAGATAAAAAAAAATTTCAACAAAAAAATAAGTACTGTAAAGTTTTAGGCATTGAATAATTTCCCCCTTACGGCAGCATATATAGTTCAAACATATTCGGATTTGTTTACACACAAAATTTTTCAGATGTTAAAGTGTACTAAATATTCTTCATGAAAAGATTATAAGCCCCTAAAGTATTTCTTTCTTATGTAAGGCCTCTTCAGACAGTATCTATCTGCATGTTTATGTCAAAGGGATTCTTTATCTTGAATTCAATCTTTGCCAAGAGCAAAATCTCATCAGGGAAATAAAAATAATTTCTTAAACATTTCTTTGAAATATAATTTTTTTTCTTGTACTTGCCTTTTTCTTGTGGTAATTAGCTATTATCGATTTGCATTTCGAAAGAACTATGCAAAAATGCAATAACAGAAAATATATAGCCAGAATTTTTTTATTTGTTTACTTTCATTTGTTGTCAATTAATCTCTTCTTGTTAACTTGGCTTGAGTTAATGCCTTTTTATTTTAAAGAAATTGGAAGGGTGTCTATTTGTTCTTCTTATCTTAAATATATACGTATACAAACGTAGGAAATAGGTATGATTTTACGAATTTCAGCAATTTTCTTGGCGGTAAAAATTAGTCCAAAAATTTTGGCCAAGTTAATATCCTAAACAAGAAAATCAACGTGAAATATCATCAGCAATTAGCAAGTAATACAATAACAGAAATAGTAAATAATATCTTAGTTTAAGGGCTTGCTTTTTTCGTAAATTAATTTTTACTAGTTTGCATAGTTATATATGCAGTCAGGAGTAAGTTTATTCAAAATGTATGGAAAAGAATTTGTTTCAGTTGAGATTAACAGAAATTGAATTAATTTTATTCTCGAAATATCGTATAATGTGGGATTCATTGAACTGTGAGAAAAGCAACTCCTGTGAAAAAGAAAAACATATTTTTGAAGCCGTTTCGATTTCGAAATTATAAATCATTTTCTAAACTACTCTTCTTTCCAATGAAATTGATTTTTCTCTCCATTCATGATGTGCTGGAGGTTTGAAGCTATGTACACTCATGTCTTCAAGACGATAAATTGTGCTACTTTAATTTATTAAAAAATTAAATATCATTAAATTATTAATTAAATTCAATTTTGATTCCTTTCCATCGGCTCCACCTGGCACAGATTTTCATAAACTATAGATCTCAACAAGATTAGAAACAATATCTAAAATATAAAAATTCTTCTGTTTTGTACAATAATGAAAGTGTGTTTTAATTTCTGTTTTTAATTAAATGCGTTTATTTTGTGAGATAAATATATTTTTTGACATGAATAAAATATTAATTCCTTGTTTTTCTTTTGTATAAAATAGGTATTAAATTATGGGCTGACGAGAACTGATCCTTTCAGCGAAGTTGTTTAACTCTTTAATCCCGAGGCGTCTTTTTCCTTCCAGCTCCTTTAAAACCGGGCTATTTTGGGAGACTAAGGCATGAATTGGACTCTCCCAACCTGGGTGGGGATTTACGTCACCACAACACCCCTGCTGTAACCTTCCCTTAAGGCACAAGAAAATGGGATATGGTTGGCAAGGATAATTGGACCGCCTACCGCGCTTATCTCAGAAACTCACCTCTCCTCAAAAGAAGCCAACCGCCTCAGACCGGCCTTGTCGTCGTGAAGGGGAAATTTCAATACCGCCTCGTTTTATATGAGACGGTTAAATGGAATATACTAGAATTAAAAGGAGACGATAAATGACTATGTAAAAAGCATTAGTTCATGAAAATAGGTGAAACAGAATATAAACATCCATTAATGCATGAGAAAAAGACTAGCTAAAATTGTTGAAATTTAGGATATCTATAGTACATTTATCTGAGATTATTTCTTCTATGGTTTTTCTTTTGGGAAACAAGACGATCATCTTCGTGTGGTGTGAAAAAAGGAGCGTATGAAGAAACAAATTTTGCTTCAACATCAGGTCAATCAACGAAAAGGATATTCATATTCTGTCTCCGACCAGTCTGTTTTCTGCAGTGTTTTCTTTTACTTTTGAAAAGTATGAAAAGGCCATTTCAACGTTTTACGCTTTGTAGGATGCTCTAGGTCTATGTAATTTAACTTTTACTTCCTATATGATTCTATTCTTATCTTTGAGACGTTCTCTTATTCTTTTCTGAAACACTTCAGGAGCAAAGATATATAATCACTTGGAGAACTTAAACTTTCCAAAACCGACCGTATCTAAGCTTAAAAATTGACTCTAAAACAGAGTATGTTGAAAATGCTTCAATTTTGGATGAAACGCTTCAGATAGGACATCGGGTCAATCGAAGAAAAGGAACTTCATATTCTGCCTCAATCAAGAAGTCCCTTTCTCTTTCCTATCAAAATTTCTTACTTTTGCAGAGTGTGTAAAGTCATTTGTAATATTTTATGCTTCATAAGGAAAATCTAAGTTTATGTAATTATAAAAAGTTTTCTTCGTATCTGATTTGCAGCAAAAGTTTCCTTATAGGTTAAAATATATAACTGTGCTTCCTGTCTATAATATTTCAAGCATATTTATTCTTGTTTCGATAATCGCTCGTAACTGGAAGAAACATTTCACAGAAATATCATCTTTTTAAACGTTTCTTCTTGCTTTTTTGCCATCAACACATCAGATTTTCTTCATCTGACTTTTCTTCTCTATTTATTTTTTAAAGATTTCAGAGCCATGTAATATCTTGTAACTCTTTGTAACACGAAAACGTTCCAAAACTGACCGTATCAAAAGCTTAAGATGCGACTAAAAACAGAGTGTATTTAAATTGTTTGAATATTTTATTAATAACGCATTAAACCATTTTATTTCCCGTCTATAACAGGTTGTTCATATTTTAGCATGTCATGATAGTCGCCTGTAGGAGGTTCTAGCTTTACATATAATAACTTTTTTTTTAGTCTGATTCTAATGCATCAGATCAGTCGAAGAAAAGTATCTTCAAATTTTGTCTCCGTTAACAAGTAAATTTCCAATCAAAATTTCTAACTGTTTAAATACGTGTAAAAGTTTTTGAAACATTTCATGGTTTGTAGTGATAATCCAAGTTTCTGCAAATTTATTATCTATATTATTTCATTTATATTCATACTGTCGTGATGGTCGTGTTAACTAATGTCTTTAATTAAATTTATTTTTTTGAGATAAATGTCTTTTGGCTTGGATAAGATATTATTAACTTTTATTTCTTTTGCGCAAAATTGTTATTAATTTATGCGCTGACAAAAACGGCCGTCATGTCTGTAAACTGATGGTTTCAGCGAAAATGTTTAAATGGAATATCTCGGAATTAAGAGGAGACTGTTAGTGACCGTATAAAATGGATTTTTTTAAGGAAATATGTGGAACAGAATAGAAATATTCATTAAAGCATGAATAAAACATTAAACAAAATTGTTTAAAACGATATAATAGTTTACATTGATATTAGGTTATTTCTCCTACGGTGTTTCTTTTGTAAATTAATACGATTATGTTTGGGTGGTGTGAGAAGGAAACGAATGAGGAAATAAATTCCGCTTCAAAAACATTAAATATACGATAATATATTTGATGCTATCTGCGTAATTGACGAAATTTCGCCTAGTGATGTAAAATAGTTACTGATTTTATCTTTGAATTGAGTTATTGGTGAAGTTTTTCCATCTTTCTGATTTTTGCAATATTGTTAATACGCCCGTTGACACAAATCACACAAGAGTGTTTTGGATGACAGCATTAACTTCCTATCTTATCAGTAATATAATATGTATGTTTATATAACTGTATGCGTAAAATGCGTAATACGTATAATTGTATTCGGAAATAAATTTTAATATGAGAAGTAAGTGTTTTTCGAATCATATAAATAAAACTAATTTAGCAATTCAACAATTTAATATTATCTAAACTAAAAAAGAGAATAAAAAAGTTTTATTTCTCAGCACAGTTTAATGTTAACAAACTGTGAGCATAAAACAAATCCCTAAAATCTAACACCATATTCCTCACACCTATATGGGAAATGTTAATGGTAAATCATTATTGAAAATTTGAATCATAACCGAAATTCTGTTTGTTCTATTGTAATTGCAATTTGATGAAATTATTTCATACTAGCCGCATTCGGTGACCAGTTTGTTCGCCGGCAATATGGCTTCAATTGAATCTTGCATCATTTTATAATGACAACGAAATTTTAAACTTCAGATTGAGGTAGATATTTTACCCATGTTCTATTTCTGACCTTGAGCCTCTTCTGTTCATTGTCTACGTAAGTGTTCCTAATGGGAAAATAAAAAATAGAAAGTAGAAAAAAGGAATGATTTCAAGGAGCTATTTACATAATGTGGCATCTAAAGTGTAAACCTGCAGCGGAAGATTTCATCTCTCTCTCTCTCTTTTTCTTCTTCTTCTCTGATTCATTTTGATATATTTAAATACAATAGAAATTATGTTTTTCTGTGTCTTTCGAGGCATATTCGTTCATTTGAAATCGTTTAAAAATTCAATGTTTAAAAAATTTATTTTACGTCATTGTAGGCTTCTAAAAAATTATATATATATAACAATTAATATAGCAGCTTGGCTATGGACAAGCTTTAGCCAGGTTAAATTAATTTTGCTGTACAAACCATCCCTGTTACTATTGTTGTTGAAAAAACAAACATGGTAATTTATCCTAAAATGAAAGAATTTAGAAAGAAAAGTCTTATACTAACCCTAACAATAGAACATAACTGTATAGAAACGACTAAGATTCAGGATAAAAATATGTAATATAACATTATATTGCACTATGATATTGTACTAAAGACAGTAAATATATAATTCAGTAAAATACCCATACTTTTCATTAAACATTAACTAATCAGTGTCTACTTTTATACATATATATATATTAATAAAAGAAAACATAGAAAGAAAACATGAAAAACACGTTCTAAAAGAAAAACCAAAATAATAGTAAAAAGGAACAAAAACGCCAACGTCCGGGACGCGACATCAGCAAGGGAAATCCCGAACGGGCGCAAGCAAACAATTCGGTGTTTTCTGAACACAAAACTCTAGTAATAATGCCAAAAAGAGTTTGTTTCCCCCGGAACACCGAAACAAAAACCAACGTTTGAAAAAAAGCAAAAAACCCAAGTCCAATTGAGAAAGAAATAAAAATATAATAAAGGCCCAAGTCCATTAGAAACAAAACATATTAAACCCAACCCCAAAACCAACAAAAAAAAAAAAAACGAAGAAAAAGGTGTCAACACTCACCCAAAATCCACAATTGAAGAGACAATGCAGAACCACGCTTCACCGCATTTGTGAAGTTTTTTCCTCATATTTAAATCTTTTATAGAATCTATTTTTTTCTAAAGTTTTCTTCTTTTGAATTGCATTTGTTTCTGGTTTTGTTTATTCTTGCATATGTTTATATATATATCTATAATATAAAACAGAAAATACATGTATCCGTCTGTCGGTCACAAGAACTCCTCATAAACGGTGAACGGTAGCGACATGAAATTTACACACGACATTCTAGAGCACGTTTCTAGGTCAACGGTGCTATTTTCAACTTTCAGAGTTAATTAGTTCTTAAGATATTTAATTAAATAAAAATTAGCCGCTGTTAAGCCTAATGCTCAGACGTTTTTCGCCAATAACTTCTGAAATATTTATTAGACAACAATTATTTTTATGCCATTTTAAAGAGCAGGAAATTATCTTTTCAATGATATTAATTCCATTGCGATGAAGTGTTTTCTCTGTTTTTTATTGAGGTTTTAAAAATATTTTTAACGCAATTTCTAACAATACTTTTTATTCTTATAGAAGTAAATTTAAGCCAAATTACTGTTTCGCGCGCGGGCTTTTGCCAGTGTTAAACTTAATATAAGAAAATACTCTGAAAGTTGAAAATAGCACGCTATTTGATCACTGTGTAACCGTATTAAAAGTTGTAAATCTCTACCACAACCGGAAATGGAAAAAATTTACAATTTTTAATACGGTTACACAGTGATGAAATGGCGTGCTATTTCCAACTCTCAGAGGTAATTAGTTCTTAAGATATTTAATTAAATAACGAAAATTAGCCGCTATTAAGCGTAATGCTTAGACGTTTTTTGCCAATAACTTCTGAAATATTTATTAGACAACAATTATTTTTATGTCACTTTAAAGACTAGAAAATTATATTTTTAATGATAATAATTCCATTGCGATAAAGTGTTTTATCTGATTGTTATTAAGGTTTAGAAAAATATATTTAACGCAATTTCCAAAAATAATTTTATTCTTATAGAAATAAATTTAAGCCCATTTACTGTTTCGCGCGCGGGCTTTTGCCAGTATTAGTTAATATACGAAAATATTGTTTCCTTTGAGCATAGACAACAAAGGAGACTTTACACTTCCGGTTTCCTTTTGTGGTAGCATTTACAGCTTACGGTTACACAGTGATCGAATGACGTTAGTGAATTATTCTCTCGATGTTTTGTTTAATTTTCACAAATTTTTAACTGATCCTAATGAGTGTGTGCTAAACCTTCAAGAGTACTTAGTCCGGTTCCTATTGTAGGAAGAGGAAAAAGCGAAGGTGAAAAAGATGTATTAATGGTCTATCTGTCGCAAGAACTCCTCCTAAACGGTGAATAGACTTGATATGAAATTTGCACACACCATTCTGGGGTCCGTTCCTAGATTAATTCTGCTTTTTCAAACTTTCAAAAAATTACTTTCTAAGATATTTAATTAAATAACGAAAATTAAGCCAATTATCGGAGTTTTATCTCAGTTTTTCGCCAATAAATTCAGAAAAATATATTGCACGTAGATTATTTACATACCATCCCAAAGAGCAGAAAATTATCCTTTTAATGATTTCAATTTAAATGTCACGAGTTTTTTTCCCTTAATTTAATAAACATTTCAAATTTATTTCATACGCAATTTATAGCAATGCTTTCTGTTATTGTAATTAAATTCAAACCATTGATCGTTTTATCAAATCCTTCATTCCGGTATTTTCACCATAGTGAAAGTTATGATAAAAATATTGTTTGAATGTTAACAGAAAGGCAGAAATTTTATTTAGCTTTTATTTCATAGCATATACCTATTTCAATACGTTTGCACCACAACACAATGATGTTAATTACTCTCTTTCCGCTATGCTCCATTTAATTTTACGAATTTTTAATGATCATAATGAGTGTGTAAAATCTCTCAAGATTGTTGAGCCCACTTCCTACAGGAGGGAGAGGTCCTAAGGAGAAAAAGAAAGAACATTATGCGTTTTTTTCCGGTCAGTGACAAAAACACTAAAGACAAGAGAATTGTACTCCGGATAATGGAAAAAAATACAAGAGATGAAAGAGTTTCTGCTGTTGACGCAGCAATGATGGGGAGGGGAAAATGGAGTACGAAGGACTACGAGATTCTTGAAAATATTTTTATCCCGAGCAACGCCGGGCATATCAGCTAGTATATATATAAGAGACACAGAAGATTGTAAGCGAAACCAGCGACAGACACTGCAGCGAAAATTTCTTTATTGAGTTTAAAGTAATATAGCAATAAGACTTGAATTCATGTTTACTCTGATCATGGCCGCAGACAATAGCTAGTATTCTTTATATATCAATTATCTTTTCTTTTCGAGTAATAGCTCTCTTCGACTTGAGAAAATTATAAGCATTATCTATTTATCTAAACATTTACGAATGCTAAACAGTGAAAAATTCACCACCACTAAAAATATAAGAATTTCGTCCATATAAGGCATGCTCACGGCGGCAGTTGAGTAAATTAATTTTAGTATTCTTTCTAAGATCTCGAATATACCTCTGCGTCCCGTCTGAGGTGATATAAATAAATAGAAAAGTTGTGCAAAGTTTCGCCTTTCTTCTATTAGCTTCGTAGCAACCCCGGCTCTTAAAATATCAACGACGAAGTTGTTTTTTCTAATCTCGATATTCCTGTCAAGCGTCGTCACATAATAAAGAAAATTGAGCATGCATTTAGAGGAACATCTTTCCTTCAGCCAATTGGGGTCAAATTTTAACACAAATTCACAATTTCGATATGAATATAATTTCTTATTATTCGATAGTTTAAAGAGTCTTTATAAGAATTTCCCCGATTATATTTGCATTTTATTATTCGAAGCAACAATTTAAATAGTGCTTTAGAAATATTACATTTCATATTATTTCACAAATTCATAAAATATTCTATATTGTTACGAAGCTGTAAATTTGTTACCCTGGCATGCTTACCTTGGCGACAAATTTGGCGAAATAGTCAAAAATCCAGGAGATCTATTTGACGATTTGGCAACAAATTTAGCGAAATTGTCAACAAGCCAGGCGATCGATTTGGCGACAAATAACGACGAAAGGAATCTTGTAGAAAAATCCTCAATAGTGGTCTTATCGCTATTAGGAGCTAGAACCTTATAGAGATTACATCATTTCCTGTGTATTGACGTCATTTTTTGTTGAAAAGATATAATAGCAAGCTCTAAAGCCAACAGAGTCAGTTGGACTTTAGTCATCAGTGAAGGTGGTGATTTAATAGACATTGAGTGCTACCGGAATTGCTGTTTCATAGATTTTATTTGTGATCTCTGTTGTGAATTTATACATTTTCTGTTTTGCTACCTGTGCTACGTTTGTTTTTCTAGAATTTCATGACTTAAAGATCTTTTTTTCTTATCCTGCTTATTGACTACATTTACATACACCGACCGGAACAATTTTTGCCGCAATATATATTGTTACAAAGCTATAAAGTCGTTTCCCTGAGATGCTAGACTTGGCGACAAACTTGGCGACTTGGCGATAAATTTGGCGAACTTGGCGACAAATTTGGCGACTTGGCGGCAAAGTTGGCGACCTTGGCGACAAAGGGAATTTTCTAGAAGGACCTCAAACTTTCCACCTAATTCTACTGCTTTCATGAACTTTCTAGAGAATATGTCACTCCCTGTTGAAAAGTATAAAGGCAAGCTCTCAAGCCAAGAAGAGTCAGTTGGATTTTGATCAGCAAGCAAGCTGGTGAGCTAATAAGAAACCTTTGAGCGCTGTATTGAGATTTAATGATAATCTCTGTTGTGAATTCTTACTAGTGCTGTGTAATATTTGTGCTACGTTTCTTTTCCTAGAATATTTGTAAAATAAAGAGCTTTATTTTTTTAGTCCTGCTTATTGGATTGCATTCACGTACACCCACAAGACAATTTTGTCACATTTGGTGTCAGAAGTGGGATATTTTTGATTTTTCCTGTGAATGCCAGGGACCGGACCTTTGACCAGATCGATGGACAAGCAATTTGAAAAGCTGTTTGCCATGATGGCAGAAATGAAGGCTGGACAGGAACAGATGAAGGCTGTTCAGGAAGAGATGAAGGCTGGACAGGAAGAGATGAAGGCTGGACAGGA
>BGPR01013991.1:0-12866 GCA_013235015.1 Araneus ventricosus | reverse complement strand
AGATGAAGGCTGGACAGGAAGAGATGAAGGCTGGACAGGAAGAGATGCGGGTTGCACAGGCCGGATTGGAGCAGAAAATGGAAGCTGGGCAGGAAGAGATGCGATCCGGACAAGAGAGAATGGAGAAAGGACAAGAAGAAATGAAAGGATTGATTGACGAGGTGAAGGGTGAGGTCCAGAGAAAGATTGATGAAGTAGAGGGGCAAAAGTTCAAATGAAGGTCGAGGACGTGAAGAGCGAAGTTAAAGGGAAGATTGAGGAGGTGGAGCACAAATTGTGCGTTTTTAAAAGTATGTGTTTGTTCGTTTTTTTGTTCTTTATGCACACAGGGTGGAAGAAAAAACTTTTTTTCTTTTTTTAAACTTATAATAGCGCGCGAAAGTTGCCTTTTGATGCAAAAATGACAAAAATAAAATTTTGATGGCAATCGGAACATATCTTGAGGTGCCACAAGTGCGATAAATTTTCATAAATTTTAAAAATTTTGCTCTAATTCAACCTTTTTCCCTAATTTCTCATTTGCAGTATAAGAAGCTCAAAATAAATATTTCGTACATTTTATTCCTTTTTATTAATAGAAGAAAACGTTTTCAGGGTGTTTAAAACATATTTTGAGTATTTAAAAATATTGATTATTAGCTAAAAATATTTATGAAATCGGCTATGGAGAAAGAAAACATCCCTTTCCCCAATCTGGGAATTATTGCAAAGTTATACCTTTAACTGACGAAAAACACATACAAGTATTTCATGTATCCTTGTTATTAGCATCAGCAATTGCGATTGGAAGTTATAAGTGAATGTGTCGAGTGGGGCGGTAGCAAAAAAATTATAGACAACTAAAAGTGTCTGGGAGTATAGAAGGTAGAAAATAAATTTAAAAATGTAGCTACAAAATGTTCTGATTCCATTACTTTTAAATATCTCTTCGTTTTAGGGAGTTGAAATGAATTAAAATTTAATTTCTCCCGGGGGTGTTGGGAGGAAGCACTCCGCCATTGTTTACTATTATGTAACAAGATGTATTATGTTTTGCCAATGAAAGATAATGAATAAAGTTAACTTTATTGCTCATTATTCTAGTATTTTTTGTGTATTTCTTGCACTTTAGCACATTTTTAGTATCTCGCTTTCTTGTTTGTCTGTCTATCTGTGTGTCTGTTCGGTACAAATTTTGCAATGAATTTTAAATCAACTTCCGGATGAGCTGGCGACTTGAAACATAGCTCAGAACTAGATGAGAATGCAATATTAATTTGCTTTCTTGTCTTTTGTCTGTCATTTCATATTTTGCATGACGCATGCCCAGTAAATTTTTCATTATATGTCGAAAGCTATAAACATTACAGACTTGGTTCTTGGGTATATGGATGGCCCATGCGATCATCGAAGCACCCTCATATTTTAGCCATATCTTTGCGCATGCGCAGCATATTTTTCATTATATCTCGAAAGTCTCTGCGTCACGTAACTTAATTTTTCAGAAAAATAACAATTTTCTATTTGTGATCAGTTGAAGAGAAAATGAAATAAACCTGAAATTTGGCACATGCCTCCTTCATAATCTCATCAAGATGTTTAAAATCGATTGCAAAATTTCACACACACAAGACTAAAAAGCAGAAAATAATTATTTAAATAAAATAAAAATTTTAATATGCCTCGTTTTTAAAACGGACTAAAAAGTATAAAATAATTTCTTCTAGCCCCATATAGATTTATAACCCCATACAGATTTCAAACAAAAAGCGTGGGGCGCATGCAACAGATAATTGATGCATAAATAGTTTATTTCAGTCGCTAACAATTTTATTGCAAAGGAAATTATATGAATTGTTGTGCGAGTTTTCTCAACGACAGCTACTCCCTACACTCCTTACTATGAAATATTGCATGCTGTCGTGTGAAGTTGTTCAAAGTACAGAGATGAAAAGAAGATGTTACTTTAGCTGCTGGCCGAGAAGTCAGAGGCACAAAAAACCGAAATTCGTTACAATGAAAAAATGGGTTAACCTGGAGTTTACGGTGCCCGTCGTTCCTCTCAGGATCGCCAAATCTTTGCCGCCAAGAATGGCGATGAGAGAACATTTTTTTTGGTTGCGTCTACATGTTTTAAGGAGTGACAAGCGCGCATGCGTACAAATTGATCCCTTCATCGGTGTTTTGCTTATCAGGCTATATTGCGGCACGCTTCGATTGGACTGTTCTGTTCAACTCTTCGATGCAATTGGTCGATAAATTCGAATTTGAATAAAATTTCGCTTGGAATTCTTCGGATGGAATAACGGTTCAGTAACGTGTATGTTATTCTGTGTGTTTCGTTTCTCAATGAATAAGAGAAGCTACGATTATTCCGCTATGCTGAAAGCGAAGCCGCTGATGTTTTTTCTAAGTTAAAAAATTTGCCCGGTACACACTTGAAATCCCGCAGGCATTGCGTGCTCAATCTCTCGTTTTCAAGTGACGCATGCGCAAGAAAGCAATAAAGAGCGTACTGCACATCCAAAACAGTATTTGAGGTCGGCACATGAAATTGCGCCAATGAGAATTGGCGAGAAGCAGGCCGACACCGTAAACTCCAGGTTTACCAAAAAATGTTTAATTAAGTTTAAAGTGTTTATCCCGAGAAACGCCGGGTATATAAGCTTGTAGATAATAAATTAAGAAAATCTTTGACCGTTTTCTGACGTGCTGTTTGTATGTGAGCATTAAGTACATCATTATGAATGGAATTAAGTTCATTAATGCTATTGTTACCATTCTTTCGCCAAAAGAAATAAGTTGGAAGTTTTTTAGTGGAGTCCATTTCGTATTAAAAGAAATTTGAATAACTTTTTCGTCATCGACTATATTAGCACTAGTCAATTTGTCTTCTATTAATTCATCAATTGTGATGAACTATTTCTATATATCATTATCACAGTTCACATACTTTAGAGAAGGAAGCTTTCACACTTCAGAATCGAGGAAACTGATTTATGATCGAAGTATTGCGGAATATAAACGGAAGACATTATCATTATAATGAATACGAATGAACAGGGACTGTGATGAGAGGACGCATAAATGAGAAACGTATAAACGGTATTTTCCATTATTAAATCTTCCAATGAAAAAAAATTGATTATATTTTAAATAAATATTGTTGCTTAAATTTAAGATATCAAAATAAATGACCGTAGATCGTAATTTCGATAATATTTTCCAAGATACATTTAAAATCTGTGAATTTAGGAGGAATTGCTTTGTAAAAGTTTTTCCACCTATATCCCATTATCACATGTTTACACAACTGTTCTGGAGCTAAGAGGCTCGTTTTCTAAATGCGTGATGTAGTTCATAGTTATTCCCGACCTGGCCGAAGCCGTGCGGTCTAAACGACGGCTTGCACGAAGCAACCCCACCCAAACAATTCAACTTTCAACAATTCAGTTTTCCATTTACAAAAGGATGAAAAGAAACAACAAAAAGAAGATTCAAAATGGAAAATCAACGTTAAACAATTCTTTAAGAATGTCGGAAAAAGCCCGCCTAAAAAAATCAATTTTTAGTAAGTCCTTGAGTTCTTTTCTTAGCCAGTTTCTGGGCGAAGACTACCTCAAATGAGTCAACTTCTGGCATTCAAAGAGCACTCGAAAAACATAACCGTAGGCTCTTCTACATGGATATTGGGGATCCTTGCCAAACAAGCGAGCTTGATGACAAGGAAAACACCATGGCCCGTAACAACATGATTTAAAAAGAAATCACCATATATTCGCTTATAGTCCACTTTGCTTAGCAATGAGTAGGTCCATGTAGCGTTAGAACTACCTGACCAACGTTGTTGCCATGCCTCCAGAATTTCCCTCCGAGCGGCATTTTTAATTTGAATTCTAGAAGGAGAAAACGAAAAATCCACAGGATCCTTTGTAGAGGCCATCTTTGCCAACTGATTACTGGGTGATGTAAGCAAACATAAAAGATTTTGGTCATTATCATATTTTCCAGAATAACGAAACAAAAGTTTTTCGGTTAAAAATACACGACGAATGTGGAATGAAAATACAGCAATATGAGGTGGAGTAATCATGAAAGAAATTGCAAGTACGCGAAATATTTAGATCAAGATTGCTAAGATACAAAATAAATAGATAAATTCTACACTAAATATGATGTTCGTATATGGTGTTTGGAGAGTCAGGACATTTGTTATCAGCAAGTTGGATCAGACATAATATTTCGCTGTCTGCTGATGCTCTTTGGGAGATTTTATGCGTTATAGTGGGAGCCTTGAATTTCCATGGACATACAGCAAATATCTCTATGATCATCAACTTACTATCAAATCACTGGAGCTGGACTACCAAAACAGTCATAATTAATTATTATTATAGTTAAGTTCCTAATAACAATAACAAATTTCCTAATATAAATCTGTCTGTTATTTGCATTGTTTAGCTGCATATATGCCCATTTACGTGTTTTTCACAAATATATTTTTTTAAAGACTTCAGGCCCATTTAATCTATTGTACTACTTGGTGACACGAAAAGGGACCAAAATGTACACTACCGAGGTTTAAAATGCGTCTGAAAACCAGGGAATCCTTGCATATAAGGTTGAAACGCTTTAGACATAAAATCAAGCAAAACTAAGAAAAAGAACTTCATCAATAATCCCCTTTCCTTTCAAAAGTTCTTACTTTAATAAAATGTTTAAAGGCTATTGTAACACTTTAGGAATATGGAGTAAGTATAGAAAGTAATATCTAAAAGAGACAGAAAATTGAGGCTGGTGCTCAATGAACTGGTGAAAATTGAACTGGTGCGCTCAAACCCTGCTGCATCCAGGAAAAATTACGAAGATAAGATCTAAAATAATTGCAAGAAAATTAAATTTTATGGCATTCCTCCAATTAAATTTTATGGCATTCCATGAGATAGATTGAGATACAGATTGTTCTGAGTAAGTTAAATTTCATGAAAAAAACACACTGTACGGTGCGATAGTATCTCATAGCAAACTGAAGCAATGCACAGAAAAACCATCTGTAACATCTACTTCAACCTTCCTTTTCTCTCTTTTGATTTTCTAAAGATTTCAGAGTAACTTTACTTCTTTTAACACTAGGAAACACGAAAACGTTACAAAACTGGCTTAAGAAAGCTTAACAGGTGACTTAAAATCAGAGAACGTTTCAGAAACATGAATAACTGGCAGAAACGCTTTAGACATATCATCTGATCAAGCGAACAAAACGATGTTCATCTGCCTCCATCAACAACTCTCTTTCCCAATAAAAGTTCTTACTTTTACAGAATGTATAAATGCATTTGTATCTTTTTACGCGTTGTAGGGATAATCAAGTTTTCTGCAATTTTTTCTTTAACTCTGTATCTGGCATTGAGAAAAATTGTTTATACGTTAAAATATACTACTGTCTTTCCGTCTACAAAATTTAATTTGTATGAATAAATGTCATGACAGTCTGTCGTACTGGGTATAAGAAATGCTAAAAATACCATCTGCGTCATCTGCTTCTATTTTTTCTCTATTTATTTTCTTAAAACTTATAGGTTATTCAATCTCTTGTAGCTCTGAGTAATACTTAACCATTCCATATATAATGACCCTAACTAAGCTTAATATGTTACCAAAAATAAGGTTGGGCTGCAAACGCTTGATTATTTGGTTGAAACGCATTCGACATAACATAAGGTAAAACAAAAAAAATGAGTCTTCATTTTCTGCCACCATACACTATCCCTGTTCCTATTAAAATTCTTACATTTACAGAAAGTGTAAATGCTTTTGTAACAATTTTCGCTTTGTAGAAATAATCCATTTTTTTTAAATATTTAATTAATTTCTGTTTCTCATCGAAATTTTCTTTGTACTTTATGGTATAAAACTTTATTTCATGTCTAAGATATTTCGATTACTTTTATACCACTCGTAGTAGTCGCTTGTAGCAGGTAGAAGCACTTCACAGAATTACCATCTGTACCGGGGTTTCTTTCTGCTTTTTTTCCCTCTTTTTATTTTTTTAAGATTTCAGAGTGATTTATCTATTTAGCTCTTAATAACACAGGAAATTCCCAATATACTGACCTTATCCATTTTAAAATAACACTAAAAATAAGGATGTGTTGCTAATGCTTGAATAGTTGGCTTAACGCGTTACATGTAACATGAGGTCAATAAAAGGAAATGATCTTCCCCAGCTAACTCTCTTTCGTTTTAAAGTTTTTAAAAGTTTCCTATTACGTTTAAAGGGTGAAAGTTTCTGAAACGCATTAGGGATTTACAAGAAAAATGGATTTTATGTATAATTTGCATCACATTAAATTTATATCTTTGGCATACCTGATTAGAAGTCTAAATAAGATCTTTGTTTTTTTCTTTTTCTATAAAGTTATAAATAAACAGATTGATTGCTGCGAAATTGTAAGCTTTATACATTTTGTTATGCATGCCAGATACTTAAGAACCCACGGCTTATTTCAATATGAGTTTGCGAAATTTAATTATGTGCATAAATTCTAGTTATACAAATTTTATAAAATAGTTAAGATGTTTTCAAAAGAAGTGGATATTTTTCACATTTCTTTTATTATTTTTGAGATGAAGTGTTTGGTACTTTAAATTCATGATGTGTTTGTTTTAACCTTTTTATATTCGACTGTATTCAATTTTACAGTACTTTATGCGTTTCGTAATGTTTACATTTTCTATTATATTCAATTTTGAAGTTTAATATGCGTTTCTTAAAGTTTCCATATTTTACTGTATATTATTTTTCAACTCTGCATCGTTTTAAAATGCTTTTATATTCGACTGTAAACAGTTATTAAACTTCATATGCGTGTTTCTTTACGTTTTGTAGGTTTTTGCAAACATTACTTTTAATGTTTTTTCATTTTTGATTATTAACAGAAAAATTTTAATTCTTTAATACGATTTCTAATGTATTTAGGGTTTCCTGCTTGGTGCTTTTGTTTTCTGAGTGCTTTAGATTGTTTTTAACATTCACTCTATAATTTCATTTTTATATGTAGTACGTATCCAAACAATTCTTACTTTTACAGAATACTTGAAAACGTATGTAGCATTTTATGGTTTCTAGGAATAATACAGGTCTCTGTTACAATGTTTACTTCCTATTTGATTTTCAACAACATTTTCTTTATATGTTGAAATATGCCACTTTATTTCCTCTGTATGTTTTTTCATTTATATTTATTAATATCTTGAGAGTAGATCGCAGCATATAGTAGCATTTCACAAAAATAACATAAGTTAATTTTTAACATAAGTTATTTTTTAAACAAATGTCTCTTATTATAGTCGAATACCTTAATATTAAAGGGGGATTTTAATGGAGGCAGAAAATGAACATGCTTTCTACGATTGACCTGATGTTATGTCTAATGCGTTTCTTTCAAAATCTCAAGCTTTTGAACACGTCCCTTTTTTAGTACCACATTATCTTGCATGCAGTCATCTTTGGACTGTTCCGTGTTACCAAGTGCTACGAGAGATTAATTAGCTATGAGATGTTTAAAAAATAAATACGGAAGAAAAGCTGAAAGAAGCATAGAAACAGATGGTATTTCTGTGAAATTCCTCTTAATAAAATTAAGAAATGTCTAAAATTCTTTGAAATTGAACGCAGGCGAATCTAAAAAGGTTAAAACAACCATATCATGAATTTATAGTAACAAACACTTCATCTTAAAAATACTTTAAAATACGATACTTTAAAAATAAATACTTTAAAAATACAATACTTAATTAAAATATAATATAAAATAAAATAAATAAAGAAATAAAAATAAATGAAAATAAATAAATAAAATAAAATAAAATAAATAAAATTAATAAATAAATAAAAATAAATGAATAAAAAAAGAAATAAAATAAATAGAAATAAATGAATAAAAAAAAGAAATAAAATAAATAAAAATAAATAAATAAATAAAAATAAATGAATAAAAAAAGAAATAAAATAAAATGAAATAAAAGATATTTGAAACACATTCAGTTATTTAGAAAACCTCTTAGAAATTTTTAAAAATTGTATAACTAGAATTTATGCACATAATTAAATTTCGCAAACTCATTTTGAAATGAACCAATGACGTATAGAGAACTAGCAGGTACAGCAAAATGTTTAAAGATTAGTATTTTACTAAAATCAATCAGGTCTATTATAACTTTTTATAAAAATTAACACAAAAATGATCTCATCTGGCAATCAAACTAGGCATGTCAAAGATATTAATTACAGATCTCATCTGGCAATCAAACTAGGCATGTCAAAGATATTAATTACATGTGATGAAATTATATACTTTGAATAAACTCCATTGTCCTTGTTCGTCCCTTAATATGAAACATTTCACCCTTTGAACGCAATAGGAAACATTTAAGACTTTAACAAGAAAGGGAGTTAGCTGGAGAAGGAAGAAGAAAATTAAGACACTCTTCTTCAATTGTCCTCACGTTATGTATAATGCGTTTAAACAAATATTCAAGCATTAGCTGTGCAGCCTTATTTTAGAGCAATATTAAAATGGATACGATCAGTATTGGGAATAATCCGTGTTATTAACTGCTAAAAGAGATTGGATCACTCTGAAATCTAAAAAGACTAAATAGAGATAAAATGCAGACAGAAATAGTGAGACAGATGGCATCTCTGTGAACTGCTTCTACCTGCTATAAGAGACTACCACGAGTGGTATAAAAGTAATCGAAATGTCATAGACATGAATTAAAGTGGTATAATTTAACGTAAAACGAAAATTTAGATGAGAAACAGAAAGGACCTAAAAGTAAAATTAAACAAAACTGGATTATTTCTGGAAAGCGTAAATTGTTACAAAAGCATTTTCACTTTCTGTAAATGTAAGAATTTTTAATAGGAGCAGGGATAGTTGACGTTGGGAAAAAATGAAGAATCTTTTCTTTGTTTTTCCTGATGATATCTACAATGCTTTTTAACCAACTAATCAAGCTTTTGCAGCACACCCTTAATTTTAGTCAAATTTTAAGCTTAGATATGCTAAATCTAGAATGGTTCAGTATTTCTGGGAGCTACAAGATATTGAATCACTCAGAAAGTTTAAAAATAAATGGAGACAAAAGAGAGAGAAGCAGATGACACAGATTGTTTTTTAGCATTGTTTCTACCCGTTACGAAAGATTGTCACGACATTTAATAATACGAATTAAATTTTGTAGACAAGAATGACATTTTTATACTTAAACGTATACACAATTTCTCTCAATGTCAGATACGAAGTAAACGAACAATTGAAGAAAACTTGATTATCCCTGAAACGTAAAATGATACAAATGCCTTTATACATTCCGTAAAAGTAAGAAATTTTAATTGGAAAGGGAGTTGTTGATAGAGGAAGAAAATAAAGATCGTTCCATTCGCTTAACCAGACGATATGTATAAAGCGTTTCAGCCAGATATTCAAGTTTTTGCAACGTTCTCTGATTTTAAGTCACCTGTTCAGCTTTGATAAGGAAATTTATGTAACGTATTCGTGTTTCCAAGTGATAAAAAAGGTAAAGTCTCTCTGAAATCTTCAGAAAATGGATACAGAAAAATAGCAGGCAGAAGCAGATGTTACAGACGATTTTTTGTGCATTGCTTAATCTTGCTAAGAGACACTATCGCATATAAAAGCATTAAGAAACGATGCAGAATTTAAAAATAGAATTCAGTACAATTTGGAGAAATAAAAAAGCCGTTTTAAACTTGAAAATTAGATATAATAGGAAATTGAATCAATTAGAAATGCATAAAATACTTTGAAATTGAATGCAGGCGAATATAAATAGGGTAAAACAAACATATCATGAAATTTAAGTAGCAAACATTTCAACTTAAAACTACTTAAATATATTGGAAAAACATCCACTTATTTAGAAAACAATTTAATATTTTATAAAATTTGTATAACTAGAATTTCTGCGCATAATTAAATTTCGAAAACTCATTTTGAAATTAACCGCTGACGCTTATATATCTATCAGGTACAGCAAAATGTATAAAGCTTAGTATTTCAATGAAATCAATCAGGTTATTTAAAACTTTAAAAAAAATTAACACAAGAAGGATCTCATCTGGCAATCAAACTAGGCATGTCAAAGATATTAATTACATGTGATGAAATTATATACTTTGAATAAACTCCATATGTACCTTTGATCACTAATAATGAAACATTTCACCCTTTGAACACCGAATAGGAACATTTAAGAGCTTCAACAAGAAGGAGTTAGCTGGAAGGAAAGAAAGTAAGTAGCCATCTTCTTCAAAATTTTCCTCATTATTAAATGCGTAAAACAAATATTCAGCATTAGCTTGTGCACTTTTTTATGAGCAGTATTATAAAATGGATACGATCAGTAACAAGGAATATCACGTGTATTAACTGCTAAAGAGATTAGAATCATCAATCTAAAGACTAAATAGAGATAAGTCAAAGGAACAGAAATAGTGGAGAATCAGATGGCATCAGGCATCTAACTCACCTGTATACCAGAATACCGAGTGGTATAAAGTAATCAAATGCTCATGGGACATGGAATTAAGTGTATATTTAGCTAAAACGAAATTTAGATGAGAAACAGAAAGGACTAAAGTAAAATTAAACAAAACTGGATTATTTCTGGAAAGCATATTTACGATTTCCTTTCATGAAAAAATTTTTAATAGGACAGGATAGGATAGCGTTGGAGAAAAATGAAAGATGCTTTCTTTGTTTTCTGATGATATCTACAATACAATGCTTTTTAAAACAAAGCTTTTGGCTACACTTATAATTATAGTCAAATTTTATAAGATATACTAAATCTAGAATGGTTCAGTATTTCAGGGCCAAGTATTGACATCTCACGAGAAAGTTTAAAAATAAATGGAGACAAAGAGAAGCAGATGGCACGTTGTTTTTTAGCATTGTTTCTAGCCCGTTACGAAAGGATGCACATTATGATTAAAACTGGTCGTAAGACTAAGCATGACATTTTATATCTTAAACGTATACACAATTTCTCCAATTCAGATAGGAAGTAACGAAGTGATAGAAAAGACTTGATTATCCTGAGCAATAAACAAATTCAAATGCTAGCTATACATTTCCATAAAAGTAAAGGTTTTAATTGGAAAGGATTGACTGATGAAGAAAATAAAGTCACTTCCATTCAGCTAACCAGACGAGAATATAACGTAAAGCACATTTTCAATGAATATTCAAGTTTTTGCAACTTCTCTGATTTCAATCACTTTGATAAGATGTTAAAGTGAGGAGCGATTACATATGATTTCAGTGTTTCAAGTAGATAAAAAGGGTAAGTCTCTAAATCTTCAGAAAATGGATTAGAAAAAAGCGAGGCAGAAGCAGATGTTTACAGACGATTTTTTTTGCTTATATCTTACAGAGAATCTATCGCATATAAAAGCATTAAGAAACGATGCAGAATTTAAAATAGAATTCAGTACAATTTGGAGATAAAAAGCCGTTTTAAACTTGAAAATTAGATATAATAGGAAATGAATCAATTAGAAATGACTAAAATAACTTTGAAAGTGAATGATGAATGAATATAAATAGTGTAAAATACATATTGAATTTAAGTAGCAAACATTTCAACAAAACTACTTAAATATATTGGAAAAACATCCACTTATTTAGAAACAATTTAATATTTTATAAAAATTTGATATAACTAGAATTTCTCGCATAATTAAATTCGAAAAAAAAAAAAAACTCATTTGTAACACTGACACACTATCTCAAAAAATGTATAAAGCTTGTATTTCAATGAAATCAATCGGTTATTTAAAACTTAAAAAAATTAACACAGAAGGATCTCATCTGGCAATCAAACTAGGCATGTCAAAGATATTAGTCGATGAAATTATATACTTTGAATAAACTCCATTGTCCTTGTTCGTCCCTTAATATGAAACATTTCACCCTTTGAAACGCAATAGAGCATTTAAGACTTTAACAAGAAAGGGAGTTGGCTGAGAAGAAGAAGAAAATTAAGACATCTTCTTATTGTCCTCGTTATGTATAATGCGTTTAACAAATATTAAGCATTAGCTGTACGCCTTATTTTTAGAGCAATATTAAATGGATACGATCAGTATTGGGAATAATCCGTGTTATTAACTGCTAAAGAGATTGGATCATCTGATTCTAAAAGACTAAATAGAGATAAAATGGACAGAAATAGTGAGACAGATGGCATCTCTGTGAACTGCTTCTACTTACTATAAGAGACTACCACGAGTGGTAAAGTAATCAGAAATGTCATGAACATGAATTAAATGGTATAATTTAACGCGAAAATTTAGATGAGAAAAGAAAGGACCTAAAAGTAAAATTAAACAAAACTGGATTATTTCTGAAAGCGTAAATTGTTACAAAAGCATTTCACTTTCTGTAAATGTAAGAATTTTAATAGGAGCAGGGATAGTTGACGTTGGAAAAAATGAAGAATCTTTTCTTTGTTTTCCTGATGATATCTACAATGCTTTTAACCAACTAATCAAGCTTTTGCAGCACACCCTTAATTTTAGTCAAAAAGCTTAGATATGCTAAATCTAGAATGGTTCAGTATTTCTGGAGCTACAAGATTTGAATCTAGAAAGTTTAAAATAAATGGGAGACAAAAGAGAAGCAGATGACACAGATTGTTTTTAGCATTGTTTCTACCCGTTACGAAAGATTGTCACGACATTTAATAATACGAATTAAATTTTGTACAAGAATGACATTTTTATACTTAAACGTATACACAATTTCTCTCAATGTCAATATGAAGTAAACGAACAATTGAAGAAACTTGATTATCCT